>JXOV01004225.1:109920-150625 GCA_001014945.1 Clogmia albipunctata
GGGGGGGGGTGAGGATGAGGAAAGGAAACGGCAAGTTTGTGAAAAGTTTTGATTATAAATGCCGACAACGTTCAGTCTTCTTTAGGAAACGATTAAAAGAATAGTTCATTTTTTCCTACTTTATTCATCATCAACATCATCATCGTTTTCTGACGACGAGAGGAAATGGCGATTTTGTTCAAGGCGAAATCGTCGCTATTCTAAACAAAAATTTTTCAATGCACACACCCAAACAAACTTAAAAAGAACAGATTTTCTTGTAAATTTTGTGAATAGTCTTTCAATGAGCATGTTGCTAAATTACTATTATTATTATTAGTTTTAATTGGAGAAAATTAAGAGGCAGCATGTGCGAATTTTCCACGTTGAGGAATGGTGGTGGGGAATGGTGTGTGCTTTATTGAGTTATGCAAGAGAGATAATTTATGAAGTGCATTAATTTATGCACTTCTTCCAATCACGCACACACTTGGCCGAATGGTTAATGGCATGCAGCTTCTCTCCGTCCCTCTGACATGACCCAGAGACGAGGTAGACGAGGAGGGAGGAATGAATGCTGGAGGAATCTGGTCGTGGTGAGAGAGACGCTGATAAGTTTAAGAAACACGTGCACTTGGAGTTTAGGTGTAAAACACTTGCCTCAAGCACGATTTATTAGGAAGGGGAATTACTTTTTATGGCTTTAATATTGATTTTAATTATATAGAAATAAATTGTATGTTTTATGTTTAACTTTAGTTGTAACGACTTCAATCGTATTTTCTTTAAACTGATGTGGGTCTCTTCACAATATATTATATCAATTCCAGTATTAAGATTATTTAATTTAAATTCTAAAAGCATAATTTCTTTTAGGTAAATCTCAATTTATTTTGTTTAATTAAAAAATTGGTTTTAAAAATAGAAAACCGAATTTGAGTATTTTATACAATCCCATATAAAAGTTAGCTTTTTAACATCTTTTCCTCTAGTATAATAAAAGGCAAAATCTACGAACAAAATTGTCTTAATGTCAAGATTAAAGTACCATTTTCTCACCCTAATTGCACTTTTTTTGTGATCCATTCAGTAATGATTAAGACAAATATTTTTAAAAACAGTTTTTCGTATATTTTGAGAAGGATTGCAAATGAATTTATGTCCTGCTCGGTTGTAAAGTTCGTTTTTTTATCTCTGAAACGATGAAAAGCACGACTAGCAGCTTTTATTTCACTCTCGTTTCTTGTTAAATAGAGTTGATTTCACAGTATTGTAACATCAATACGATTTTTTTTTCTTAAATTTGTTTTTTTATTTCATATTAGTGTGTTCAAATTAATGAAATTTTCCGTAAACATAATTAAAGTTTATACTCTGCTTTATTTCAATATAAATTTGTTTAGTTTCTTGTGATTTAAACCTATTAATCCTTAAAAGAAGTTCTCTAACCCAATACTGATGCATGTTGACAGGTAATACTTTGTCAATTCAATGATGTGATGATTCCAGAAGAAGTAGATCTTGAGATTTGTTTTAAGGGGGCGGCCTGGTACCAGGTCCAGCCCAGACCAGTTTGAATAACTAACTGGTCAGAGAAAAAGCCGATTCATGTGTTCAAGTGGTCGATTTAAAAATAAAAAAGTACTTGAACGGCATTGGTATTAAAAATATAGCGAGTATTTGTTGAGATCTATGGCAATGAAAAGTGATGCTGTTGTTGATTTTTTGGGTAATTTCCTTAAAGTATATGGTTAGCAGTAAATGGACAAGAGATGAATAAAAAAATTGAGGCAAAAAAGAGGTGAAAAAATTAGCATATTGGTGAACTGGTGTTTTATGGAATTTTTACATCACTTGAATTGGGGACCGGTCGTTCGGCATTTAAAATAGTACCGTGAAGAAGATAAAGAATGAGAAAAGGGTTAGGTTTGATCCTTAGCTCCTTGATTTGACAGGGAGTACGGAATGAGGTAATTGATGACAGAATACGTGACTTATGGCACTTTTGTCGGCTTTCCGTTTCGGACAATCGTTTTCCATATAGAGAGAAGGCTTGGCCTAGACGTCCTTCGAAGAAGAATTTATTTGAGAATTTTATTTGAATACTATCTGCGTTTGGTCATTGGCTCCAAGAGGATGTCTGAGGACAGTATTATATGCCAGAGTGGCATTCATGCATGCTGTGAGGCATTGGAAAAGATTGGAGCACGTAGCCCAGTAGTTGCAGAGTAAAGAAGGGGAGGTTTTACAGAAGTGGAATCGCATTTTCCAGTGGCTTTGATTCGGGACGGATTTTCGTTGATGAGAATCGAATATATTCCAAGAGCGTTTACCGTATGGACTGCCAGTAAAATGACTAGGGATTGCACTAAATTACAGCTCCCGGATTGATTCAGTCAAACACAGACCAAATGCTGGTTTGCACTACTTTGTTTGATCAAAGGGATTTCAACCAATTTATAGGGTACTGTTTTTCGAACAAGTAAAAAAATCGAATTCGTAAATGAGAATAAAGAAAATTTGTTAAAATAAAAGAAGTGAAATATTAGTTAATTTGATTGGCTGGTGGGCACAGAACGTACTCGGGGGTTATAGTCCTTATTCACATATAAAATATATGATTAAGATAATTGTGCAGTTGGACGAAGGTTTTTCTTCTTGTCTAACTTATTAGAATAGATAAAACATTGTAATATAATGATTCCTTTAAAATTTCTTTAGGAGGGTATAGGATACAAATTTTTATTAGACACACCATTCAGCACCCCACAATAGGGCAGTATAGGTCTGGACCCTTTAGTTTGAATTGTCTGCTAATTTCGGATTATCTAGACCATATACAAATGTTTTGAGGGTGCTTTTTTCCTGCACAGATGCTCGTAGCCCTTCCTTAAATCTATGGTATAGATTATGCAACTCTGATATTTTACAAATACTATATAAAAATATAAATAAACATTAATTTGATAATTATTTAAAATAAAGTGAACTGTACAAAAATGCAGAAGATTTGAAGTTCATTGCCAATAATTTTATTCATAAGTATGGTCAATTATATAGTGAATATAAAACTTTGAAAAAATTCGATATATATGGCTTCCATTCGTTTAGAGCTGGCTTATTGTAAATGTTGAACGGTAAAAACGTAGATAGTCTCAGTACTTACATTTTGTAACTTCTTGACCTTCGTTTCGATTCCATACTTAAGGAGTTACAATCATCTTCTCGTTTTGAAGCACTCTTAGTTTTAAAGAAGATTTATTTCATTTACAAAATCGCGATTTTCAATGAAATAAATATTTTTTGATGTGGATTTGCTTAGATTTTGAATCATTTAATAAAAGTTTCGCCTTTTATATTTTTGTTCGACATTTTTACCTAAACTCACTAGTTTTTGCTAGTTGTTTACCAATTGAGTTAGAAGTGGAAGGAAAGACGGTAAAAGCTTATGCTAAATTTGGATAGATTATCGTTAATCAACTGGGCGGCAAAAATTATGGGTCACGACTCAGCGTTTTGCATGGGAAAGATTTTTCGTCGTACATTTTTAGAACAGCATAAAATAATAATGTCCAGATGTATAGAACTACTACTGTTGAACTAAGGACGCGGGATTCCCTTTTTTAAAGAATAAGAGGAGAATAAAGAATGATTGAAGAAGAACTGGATAGATACAAGTGTACAACAAGAGGGGAGGGAAAATTGACTCATCGTAAAAGGCGGATATGTCTTCTCTTTGAGAGTTACCAAGAGTTATACGGTATTTACTATTTTATTTGCACAGTTTATTGTCATAGAAGCGGAAAATTGCTTTAGCCAATGCCAAAGGTAATTGCCGATTAGGAGGACTTGTTGTCTGTGTATATATATAGATTTGATGTTATTTTTTGCTGCTTTGGGCGCGTGTTCTAAGGAGCATTCAACAAGCAAGGGCAAAACTATTTACCAAAAGAATTACAAGTGGCTTGTTTTTTTACTTCTTTCGTTCTTTCATATTCTTTGTTTTTACTTTGTTTTAAAATTAAGTCTCTTCTCATTTCTGGTTTGTGTTTCTGATTGAATCATTAATTGTACTTTTGTTTACCGGAATCTCCTTAAGATTGGCACTTGAATTGGTGATTCGTGTAATTTGAGTAGTTGCCTAAAGAGGTTACCTATAAATATTGCCAAAGTCAATTTTGATGGAAACAAACAAATTAGGCTTATAATAATTGTTAGACAATTATTTAAATTAGTCATATTTTATATCTTGAACACGTGTCGCCTTTGGTTTTTTCCATAATAAAACTCAATTCCGGTCAAGATGTTCCAGGTATTTTAGACTTTTTTGCTGAAAACAAAACAAGGCTTTGATAAGACTTGGCGCAAGGACAATGATACCTTTTTGTTTTAAAGAAAATGAGCAAGAATCAGAAAATTTGCTATGAAATATAATTGAATGCGTTTTTGTACGGAATATTTATTTGTTGACTCTGAAAACGACTGTATTCCAAGAATCTCAGCTTCTTGAAATCGGCAGAATATTAAAATTCTTAGGAATTCAAATTTCATATGATTGAAGTGACGTCAGCTCAGACGTCATTAGTTGATTACGAGTATTAATGACTAAGATAAACTCGATTCTTTCTTACTCGTAGTATTTATTTTTATTAGTTCTCTTTGAGATATAAGTGAAATCTATTTCAAATAAAAGTTTTAAATGCTTTTGATACTCGTACTATTGAAAAAAATGAATAAATTATATTGTTTTATAATATTAAAAAAACAAATTCGAACATATTTTCTGTCATGGTAATATTTATATTTTTGCTACATTTAATCTCTTTTAATTAGAAAACATCTTTATTTTCAACAACATTTAATCCGTTTCAATTATTTTTACTAAATATTAGGGCCTAATAGCATTAAGAGTTTTGATGCTCGTTTTTCTATTGAGTAGGAAACGATTTTTGACGTCAATCATTTTCCTCTGATAAAATCTAATATTTTCTTGAAGAATCGTTATATTAAAAAAATGAAAACAAAAATTTGTTTACAAACACTTAAAATAATGACATTAGTGTAATTAATGTCACAAGTTAGTAAGAAGATTCAAGTACTTTTAAGTATAACGTCAACTTGATATGTGACATTTAAAGTCAATCTTGTAGTCGGCATTTTACAACAGTCCTTTTATTGTCACTTTCGCAGTTGAACATTGTGACATTGTTAAAAAAAAACTCAATTTGGAAGCAGGGTATGTGATGTTTAAGTAAATGTGTAAAATAGCTATTTATTCTATAAGGGTGTAGAAAATAAAAATGTTTTCAATGAAAAAATCAGTGCGAAATATAGGATTTTTCAACGTTTCCAAATTAAAATAGTTATTTGTGCAACAAGGGTGTAAAATGAGCCGTTTTTAATCAGAATATGAGGGTGAAATTTGAAATATTAGGAAAGTTTTTCATCAAAAACTAATTTTTGCTCTTTCGTATCGAAAAATCATTGAATAAATTTGTTTCAAAGTAAAATTCGGCGCCATTTGGAGAAAGAAACTATTTAAATTTAAATTCAGGCTCTTAAAACGGTCAAATAATCGTTAAAATAGAGACTTCTGAATCTTTTTAGATACTTTTATGTGAATTTTTTAGGAAAGTGCAAAAAATGTATGTTTTGCTCGGGTGTAAAATCCGTTTTTAACGAGGAAACGAGTGTGAAATCCGAGCAATTAAGTGAGTTTTTCATTGTTTCCGAGGTAGTTATAGTACAAATAACTATTTGAAAAATATTTCCTGTCTGTTTGAACAGTTATCGGCCTCTATTTGATAACAACCTGGATTAAAAGTGTTTAGTTTTTTTTTACATTAAATGGCGCTGAAATTTTGACTTTTAAATAAATTTATTTGTTTATTATGTTTTCTTTTTTTCACAAGTAAAATAAAAGTTCAAAAAGTGACACATTAACTTAAATCATAGTCGAAAATGCTAACCATTCGATTCGATAGTACAAAAACGTATTTTTCTTGCTCAAATGTAATAATTTGGCTTATGTTTTTAATATTCGTTTACAAAAATGGTTTTTCAAATATTGAATCAATTACGGTCGAATAAAGTGGTCTAGATCAGCAAAATATGCAGTTTTGTTGTGAAAATTGTGCTTTAATTGGGCCACTGGAACAAATTTGTTAAACTATGAATTTCTGTTTGTTCAAGTATGAAATATGTAGAAAAAAAAATCACTACTGAAAGAAGTACCACATTATGATTGAATGAAAATCAATGTCAAAAAGTTTATTTTTCGATATGGACTGTATTTTAACATGATAGACTTTTGAATATTCATTTTATCTATTTTACGAATACTCCTTTTAGATTTCGGGAAAAGTATTATCTTTGGTGAAATATCTAAAGCTTTTTGGATAAGAATCGGAAAGCCGTTGTGTTTTGGGTTAGAGTGCGGTTGGTCAATTTATTTGTTCTGTCCATCTATCTGGTCTGGTTTGCCTTTTGGAAGGTCCAAATCGAACAATGGGAAACACCTGTTTAATCGATTGTATTGTTCGTGGGGGATGGACAAGTCCTCAGCAATTCACTCTCTATAAGGATGTAAAGGGTAATTAATGACGACATTAGGTCGACCACTCTTGATAAGGGATTTTCATTTCTCTATGCCTTTTTGTCTTTCCATGAAGCCGAAGCTAAGCTGCCATTACTGGGCAAAGAAAGATCTCATTTGGCAACAAATTCTGATTCAGACAATGTGATGTGATATGTGTTCCGAACAGTCCTTCAGCTCTCATCGCCTCATTCCGTTATTTGCCAATCCCCAGTTAGGGGGAATTATTTTCAGTTGGTTTTTAGGGGGGTGTTGAATGAATCTTTTAAATGGATGGATGGTGCTTATATGTAGATTTTGGGTGCGATGAAAGCTTTTATTTATATTTAGTAAACATGAAAATGATTTGAACCTTATACAAAACGTGTTTAAAAAGCGCTTATGGCCGAGGGTGTAAGAGAGAGAGAGAGAGTGAAAGAGCTCAGCCAGGAAAAACGTGGCTTTGGGGCCAGTTTCATATGTATGTAATTAAAACTTGGGCTCTCATTTTTTGGTAGGTAGGTGACTATTGCCTTAAACAGTCATTTTTGTGGGCGGCGAGTGTACTTAATATGATTCCGGCTTTTCACGCTTCAAAGCGGATTAAGATTTGTTTTATTTATTTAAATGGAACGCAAATAAGCTATTTTCGAACCAGGAAAGTTGATATAGAGTGCCAATATAAATAAGAGGGCTGTTTCATTTCCAGGAAAACAGCTGGTTATTCACAATTAGGAATGAGTGAATTGGTACTTTATAGCTTCATTTGAATTATTTGCAATTACACCGTATTGGAACTTAATTACTTCCGAAAGAGTTTAATTGTTTTTCGGGTGCTTTATATTTTATATTTGACATAATTTATTTTATGTGATATATTAAAGCTTTAATGAAGAGATATTTAATTATTGGGTATTTCATTTGAATTTTAATAAAAATAATACATTTTTATTGAATGCTCAACTTTTAAATTAAATTCTTACCGAAAATAAAGTAACTTGCATAACACATTTGTTCTAAAAATAAGTTTCAAAGGTTATTCCTAAACTTTTAATGGCATTAGGTAGGTGGGCTTGATATTCATTCAATTATTCTTTTGTGCATTTTCTAAAAACAGCCTTTACCTTTAAATAGTATATTAAAATGCTGAAAATACTTAAAATATATTTGTTAAGTGTAGGTTTAAAGAAAAAAAATCAAATAAGATTTTAATGAAAAAAATAAGTTAAAGTTAACTAATAGTTGATAACTTAAACTTAATTAACTTTAACTAATGAGTTAAATGACAGTAGTATACCAATTATAATTAAGCTTAGAACTATTGATTTTTTTAGATAAGGATTTTAAAATTCCAATTAGCAATTTCATCAACTAAATAATGAAATTCCAGAAAGCTTTCTTTCTCAAAGTTTTGTTCAGAGTTTGAAAAAAGTTATTAGTATTGACAACAGTAAAATACCAGAGATATTATTAATCTTAAAACAGTAGTTGATGAGAAAGTCAAGATAGTTTGAAAGTCCTTATTTGCAATTTAATATAGATTGTTATTTCAAAAAACTTTATTATCTAAAGTTTCTGTTAATATTTGGATGCTTAAAAATTAAAAAATTAAAGTATTTAAATTTAAGAAAACCTTTACTAATATATGTAGAAAATGACAAGGGATTATGAACACCGGTTTTAAAGATTAAATTAGTATTAATTCAAGAAATTATCGAGATTACACGAAGCTCAAATTCATGTTCATTTCATCGTCAAACTCAATCTAACCTTAAATTACACACTTCCCAGGGACTCCTCTTCTATAATCATTTCATCAATCCAACATATGTCTAAGAGATAAAAGATAACAGTAAAATTCTCAATTATCAACAATTTTAAAAATTCCCATATATAATTCAATCATATAAATAAAAAAAATAACAAACTTTCGCTATAAAGGTTTCAATAAAAGGTTGGGCAATATTTGAAGATTTATATTATTATTTTTAAAAAAACTTGAATACTGTTATAATTGCTAATGTTTCTCCATCTCTTTTTATTCCAGAACTCCCGAACAATGCCCTTCTGTGGTGTCTCTGTTGGCTGAGTCTTACAATCCCCACGTCCGTTATGGAGCGGCAATGGCTTTGGGTATTGCCTGTGCTGGAACTGGGCTAAGAGAGGCTATTGCCCTGTTGGAGCCCATGGTTAAGTTTGATCCTGTCAATTTCGTGCGTCAAGGAGCTTTGATCGCTTCGGCTATGATTTTGATCCAACACACTGATCAGACTTGTTCTAAGGTGAGCTTCTTCAGGCAGTTGTATTCTGAGGTGATTACCAACAAGCACGAAGATGTTATGGCTAAGTATGGCGCCATTCTGGCTCAAGGAATCATCGATGCTGGTGGAAGGAACGTGACTGTAGGACTTCAATCCAGGACTGGTCATACCAACTTGCAGGCCGTTGTTGGAATGCTGGTCTTCACCAATTACTGGTACTGGTTCCCATTGGCGCATTGTCTGTCGTTGGCCTTTACTCCAACTTGCATCATTGGCTTGAACAATGACTTGAAAATGCCGAAATTGGAGCTCAAGTCTGCTGCTAAGCCCTCTTTGTACGCCTATCCGCCGCCATTGGAGGAGAAGAAGGCTGAAGAGCGTGAGAAGGTGGCTACGGCTGTCCTTTCCATTGCAGCTCGTCAAAAGCGTCGTGAGCATGCTGATAAGAAGGATGATGACAAGATGGAAGTTGATGAAGATGTTCTAGCTGCAGGATCCAAGGATGAAGACTCTAAGGGTAAGGAGAAAGACGGAGAGAAAGTTTCTGATAAAAAAGAAAAGGACAAGGTTGAGGAGAAGAAAACTAAGCTCAAGAAGGAGGAAGCTGTTGATGTGGAGATGAAGGATGTTAAGGACAAAGAGAAGGAAAAGGAGAAAGAAAAGGATAAGGATGGTAAAGAGAAGGATGGCAAGGAAAAAGAGAAGGAAAAGGAGAAAGAGGAAAAGAAGAAGGAACCTGAGCCTAACTTTGAGATTCTCCAGAACCCAGCTCGTGTCCTTCGTCCTCAATTGAAGGTGATCAGTGTTGTTGAGGGGCAGACCTATATCCCTCTAAAGGATGTCACCATTGGAGGCATCATCATGATGCAGCATACTTCGGACGCTGAAGAAGTTTTGGTCGAGCCAGTCGCCGCCTACGGACCGAAGAACGAGGACATCAAGGAACCGGAAGCCCCAGAACCGTTCGAGTATATTGAAGATTAATTCCGTACTAAAGGATTATCTACTATATTGGATCTTATTACATTCATGTCATACTTAAATTATCGCAACATCTAATAAATGTTTGCTAAATTAATAAATGTAGTTGTGTGCACAGTTTTTGAGTTTTTTTTTATAGTAAAAGGAATTGGGTAAGTATTTTATTTTCGTCTCGAAGGATTATCTTTTTGACATCGATGTGAGATATATAATGTGTCACTTTATGGCACTAGTGAAAATTTGAAATATTTATTTCACTAGTAACAAAAGGAGTTGATTATCTGTGTCCCAATATCAATATCCTAGGGTAATTATGACTGTATATTTTTTTTAATACAGGCGATTATAATGATTACATAGAGACCAATAACCGTTCAAATAGAAACCGTTATAACGGAAAATACTTTTAAGATGGTTTTTCGTGTATTTTTGATGAAATTGCAAAATAGCTCTCCTCCGGTGTAAAATTCGGTTTTTGTCGAGAATAACTCAACATTTTACACCCTTGTAGCTTAAATATCTATAGTTCATAAAGAGTTATCGAAATTATCAAAAAAGGTCTTGGATAAATTCAATTTATTCCTATTTTATAGGTCCATCCACAATCGCAAGATGGCCATTTGTTTTAATTAAATTGTTTTGCAAAATATTTTTAAAATTTTGACTTTAATTAAATGGGATTATGTGTTTAAAGTTCTGACTTTAAAAATATTCAGAAATAGTTTGCAGAAATGAAACTTTTATCAATAAGTCACCGGAATAAGACAGGCATATATTATTGGTGTTTTGAATTCTAAGCTGATAAATCCTTGAAAGAAAATCCTGTTTCTATATATTATTTATTAATAATTTATGAATTTGCAATAACATTTCATTAGTTATTGATAACTTAAGATATTCATTTGCTGATTCTCAATAACAGAATTTGTAAATAAAATTAAGTAAAGTTGATAATGACATCATTATGATTAAAATTTAAGAATTTCAATTCAATTAATATCCGAAATACAATACAATATCCTAAACAACTATAATCAAAATTACGTATATGAAATATTTAATCCCATAAAATAAAGCCATATGATTTACAATTAAAAATAACAATTAATGAAAATATATTCATAAATATTTAAATATTGAGGTGTAGTAGAAGTCCAATAGTCTGGTATGCCCGAAAGTCCGGCATAGCTCCCGTAAATTGTAAAAGTTTTGGTTTTCTCCAAAAATGTGTTTTTAAAGCCCTTGTGAGCTACATAACTAATCGATGAGGACATTAACTTGTTATCGATAAAGTATGGGAATGTAATGATTCTTTTAAAGATACTTGAGAATTATGATGGGATAGGATAAAAGTGATTATTAAACCCGCTATTCAGCACCGCACACTAGGGCAGTATAGATCTGGACGTTTTAGAGAAGGGGGTTATTGGTAGTTATTAGTACTGTTGGTTTGGGTGGTCACCTACTTTCGAGCTCTCTAGTTCATGTACAAATATTATGATGTTATTTTCTCCCTGCACAGAATTGCTTGAAAATAATTCATAAAAATTTACTTACCATTCTTCCATCTTTAAAAAATTACAACTGCTACTGATTGAACCAATTCTCATCTGTTTCTGTGACGGTCAAAATATCATCTTTGTTTTTATTTTTATTCCATAAAAAGGGATTATTTTACAAACCAAAAACCATAATTAAGATCCTATTTAAGCTTTGATATGTCACCGAAGTTAATTAATGGAAATTTACGAGTACGTATCATCAAATTCGTTCCAAAACAGTTTCTTATATTCTCTATCGACGCGACTACTTCCCCTTAGGCCTTACTGACCTGAAGTACACTTATCTAAAATTCATTGAAGGTAATTCACAAATTACGATTGTTTTGAAAACAACTATTTCTTTGAAGTTAAAAAAATAAATAAAAGAATAATGAACTTAATAATGATTTCACTTTAAATGAAACATTTCATTCACTAACGTTGTACGACTTGAGTACTTTCTGGAATCTTTAATATTAGTTCTAAGTTGTGTTGTAAAATTCGGGCAAAAACGAAATTACTTACCTTTTACATAAACTACATACATGCGATTTAATAACAACAAAGTGAATATTTTGCTTATAGTGTTTGCTGTGACGTTTGCAAAAATAAAATGAGCGATAAAGCAAAAGTGGCTGAAACTTCAATTTCATAATTTGTGAAAAGTTCAAAGGTGGAATTCACATCAAAGCCTTAAAATAAAAGTTGTGCATTTGAACCAAATCACTGAGCATTTTTAACTCACATTTAATATAATACTATTAAACGAGTATATAAATAAAAGGAATTATGTGGTGTATTCCACACACGAATAAAGACTGTGTAGAATTACGAATAATAGTTATTTAAATAATGTAACGTGTTCGAAAAGAAGATCATAATAAAAGCTTGTTTTTTATTTAGGATTAGTTAACAAGATTTTTAACTCTCACTCGGTTGATTTAAGTTATTAGTGATTAATTAATAGCACCTACAAGATTGTTAACAGGTGTCTGCTCATCTTATTGCCACAAGGTTAGGTATAGAAATTATATTGTTGTAAAATAAAACAACATATACGTAGTAGTATCCAATTGCTTGTATAATCTCGTAAACTATAAGCGATATCGCTGTTTTGGTTTTTTTAGTTTTTTATTCAGTACATTTCTTTATGAAGCCCTTGATTCCGCCATAAAAGTAATCTCTTGTTTTTGTTTGGATCTTTGCCTTTAGAGGCCGAGATCTTAAAGACACTCTATCGACTCGGTTTTATTGCTAAAGCACTGTGAAGGACTACCGTTTCATGTCCAGTACGAATTTGCTGGATAATTGGTTGGGGTCGGTACCACAGGTCCAAAAATAATCTTGCACTTTCTATCCGTCGTTCCTTTTCCACTGCCAAAAGAAGTATCCATTTTGTATACTTATAATTACCCAAGTTCGTTTATGATTATCCTTCGGACACTCATATGTACTAGTCCGGACTCTTCCGCAATTTCTTTGAGTTTTTGTCGCCCGCCGATTAGAATAATTTATTTTTTTATTAAATTAATAATGTTTTTTAGTCATTGCCGTTGTTGGTCGTCCTCCGCCATGTTCCAGTAAAAAGGTCATTCTGCCACTCTTGAATTCACGAATCCACTTCCAAATAGTGGTTTATGATGGTGAAGAGTCCCCGTACACGTTGTCCAGTTTTGATCTCCACTGCAGTGTGTCCCTTCAGCATAAAAAACTCGACGACTGCTCGGTGCTTGATTTCATCCGTTTTTGAAATCCTTATCAAAATATTCTAATCCGTTATTATTTTTTCTTCAAAATTTATACTGTTACCAGGAAAAAATATCTCAACCTTCCTGTGAAGTCCATATGATCCTAGACCTTTGGACACCTGATATCATACGAGCAATTGGATACTACGTATATTTTTACGATTTGTCATGATAATTTATTTTAAAATACATACATTTTGGTATAATCATAATTATTGAAAACGCTCGCTACGCTCGTGATGCTTATATTTAATAATACCTTATTTTATCGACCTAGTTGTTAACTAACAACTAAGTAAACTGTTTATTGAATTGCATACGTTTCACAGCCTGTAAAACATCTTCAATGAACACAAAACCAAGCTCAAATACACATAGTCTTATTGATATGTATATTTAAACTTGAATTATAAAACAAACAGTTTTATGCTGTACTGTTTGTTACCGACTAAGTAAATTGTAAATCACTTATTAATTAGACAATGTATACAAATTTAATCACTTAACCAAATATTAGCTTTACGCATTTCTTCTATAAATAGAACTACAAAAGAACGAATTTCTTCTTATCTTTATAAGGCGAGAATTTTCAACAGAAAAACACAAATATTTAATAATGTATAAAGCTATTTAGAACATTTTACTTACGTAATTCGTATTTGATAGTGACATATTTGCAAAATAAATTAGGGTAACGGATATTGCCATTTTTAAAGGGAACATCCAATCAATAAAAGTTAAAGGAAAATCATCATCCAGAAGAGAGTACTTTCCTGGAAGTAAGAAAAATGCCCTAGAAGAGAAAAAGTGTCTGTTTTTCGCCTTTGATGATATCGAAGATTGAGCAAAAATTATACTCAAATCCTTTAATTAATCTTATCCCTCAGACAAGTGCCTATTCCTTCAATTCGAATTCGCACGAGCAGACAAGATTCCTCAAGTCTTCATCGAGTTTACCTCACACCCAAAAGCTTTCACAAATTACCCGCAGAATTTTATCCTACAAAAACATTCAAAAAGATATTAAAGAAAAGGAGTTAAAAAGAATATGTTTTATTAAGAGTGAAGAAATTAGGAATTTAAATTGAATTAATTAGATTTGAATTTTAATGAATTAATACAAAACGAAAACAAAAAACCTTCTGTTAAAGCGAAATATTCAGATTTAGGACAAAAAAGTTATATCTAATATTAGTGTGATTTTATAAATACATTTAGCTCTAATTTAAAATTTAAAAAGGAGTACGAGAAGTATAGACTGTATAGATAATTATGAGTACAATATTTTATATTATTTCTACTTAAAATGAAATTCTTGATTATTGATAGGATATTTTTTAAAAAGGACTATTATTTGTTTTATTTATTTAAATGTATTCAAAGGAAATGCTTATTACATATAGATAACAAACAGTTTTTAATTCATATAATTGGAAAAATAAGTCTAACAATATACTAACACCTTTTTAACTGAAGGACGAAAAAGGGCTGGTAGAGTTGCCGGCTCGAAACCAATTATTAACGAAAAGGCGATTATTCAGAAGTGTATTCACCTCACTCCCAGACAAAGGGACGAAAATGTAAAGCATTCCGAACGAATTTCCGTCGATTACTCTCACGTTCTCGGTCCTTAAAACCGACGCCAGACACAGGTATCACAAACCAGATCAGGCCTGCCACCGCCGGACAGCTAAATAGGAAATGAACTATAGTGTCTCTTTCCCCAGAATTACACAAGAAACACCTTTCTTCTGGCCCAATGTGAAAATTGATTGGTAGCTTGTGTTATGACCCAGTAACTGATAGTTAGTCTTAGAAGCGTCAAGTGAACGGGGCGACAAATCGAAGACTCCCCCCTGGTCGATCACCTGTCTATATAGAACATAAGGAGAGGAATGTCTGGCATGGGACAAATCCTGGCTTAAGAGCAAATCGGAAATACGCTGCACCGCCATGCCGTAGTCAACTCGCTGAAAACTGCCGGGTAGGATCGACTGGACCCTTTTTCAACTGGTGCCAGTAATTGACCAATACACTGAAAACAAATAGTCAAGAAAATAGTCTAAGCCGGCTGGTTGAGACTCCTCGTGTACCTTACAGAAAATGGAAGGGA
Organism: Clogmia albipunctata; assembly: GCA_001014945.1. NCBI lineage: Eukaryota > Metazoa > Arthropoda > Insecta > Diptera > Psychodidae > Clogmia > Clogmia albipunctata. The sequence goes on from JXOV01004225.1 coordinate 125,118, forward strand.
AATTGTATTTTCTGTAATTCCTATCGAAAAGTAGCCTCTTTTTAACTCAAATTTAAAAATTGACATGTCATAAGGCGAATGTCTATTTTATTGTGACATGGAATATTTGTTTGCTTTAATTTATGTGAAATAAATTTCTATTTAAAGCAATATAATGCAATTAATATTATTCACTTACATTACAGTTAAGCAGATTTATCTCTGATATTTACGTAATGTGCCAAAAATCGAACGAAAATAACCAAATTATATGCAGATGGTGGAAACGGAAAATATTAAAATTTTAATACAGGAAATGTTAATTAATTTGGAATATAATCACAGTCCTATGGCATAGCCGAGACCAATATTTTGTGTAGTTTTAAGGCAACAATGACGACCAAATTTTGACAAATTTGTTAGATAGTTTATGATATTTTTTTTCACTAGTTAAATAAAAATTCAAAATTTTCACTGAGTGTCATAAAGTGAAACATTACGAAACTCAAATGGATATCGAAAGGAGTTTCGATACGGGAGTGCAAAAAACAATTATTAACAATCACTTGGGAAAATTTTTTCATAAAAAATTTCCCAAAATTAATTTCTTTTTGGGTCGTGGTAATCAAAATTCGTTATCGAATTCTGTTGATTTAACAATTTTAGACTTTTTTTTATTTTTAACAATTCGTGTAAATATCATGCACAAACCACAACAAAATCTGCAAATTGATCCGTGGCTAAAATTTGTTATTTTATTCAATAGTACTAAACATATCATTTTAACCTGAAATTCATTGATTTCTTTTAAAGTACTATGTGGGATTTGGTTAATATTAAAATGAAACCAATGGACCCCCAATATAGTAATTTGGGCCCTTGATAGGGAAAGTCGTCAACTCGCATATAGATTTCGTGAGGGATCTCTAGAAACATCGTATCAGATTTCATTTTTATTCCAGAATTTGATCTGCCATCGTGTATGTGGTTAAATAATTTGGAAGAAGAACATTGATTTTATTTTTAAAAAACATAATATTAAAACGTTACAAAAATCCTTGGCTCCATCTACTGGGAGTTTGATTTTGGAATTTCAACAAAGACTGGATTCTCATTAGCGACAGTTATCTGCACTATTTAAATAAAAAGGAGTGCAAATTCGCCGTCACAGAAATGGATTAGATAATTTCCATTAATTACTTTGGTAAATTCACAAACTCCGCCGCATATTCGAAGGCATTTGTGAAAATGGTGTCTGGAGACGATGATATAACTTTGAACTGTACCGATCGTTGTCTTCATTAAGTCGAGAAGGCTGGAATGTGCGGGAATGTGACCAGGATGCACCAGAAATCCATGTAAAAAGTGTTTTATTAGCGGCATCTATATGGGGGACAACGTGGACCAGGATGCGACCGATCTGGGAGGCCATAATTGAAAGGCCGCTGATGTAAACCGGGATTATTGGAGGCAAACTGTAGAGGTGGCCAGGACTCGATCTGGATTGTAGTTTCACGATCGTGATAATGATGAAATTCACAATCTCCATAAGGCCGAAATTTATTTGCAATCATTAGCTTGGTTAAGTTAATATAAGAATACATGAATTTTTCATAATTTTTAAGTACGGCTAATTAATAAAATAATTTTCCCTCTACATTCCCGGGCCACGTTTCACTAAGTTCATGAACAATGTTCACTTTTGTCTTGGAAAAGGCCAATTGGAAATGGTAACGGCTTTTTTTATTACATCGCTATATTTGACGTTTCATTATTTCCAAAAAATAATTCGATTGATTTTGTTAATTTTAAGTTATATTTCAAGGTTATCAAATTAAAATACCCATTGAAATGATCAAGTAAAAATGTTTAGTATTAAATTATTGTGCGGAAATTGTGTTGCGCAGAAGATAAAAAAGGAAAATTGTGGAAATTTCATTTATTGCTAAATGTTTCAGTTTTATGTAAATAACGTAAGAAAATAAAGATATTGTTTTATATAAATTGAAGAAATAAGTGTTGTAATCATGTTGATGTGTTATTTTTGTGTAATAATTGATTTTCAGGTGACAAAAAGTGGATTTTAAAATTTCATTTGTCGGGGCCATTTATATTTCAACTCATATTTAATTAATTAGTTAGTTTTTCTATGGGAAAATGTTAGGACTGTGTTCTAACTATATCCGTTCTTCGTATTACCAAAAGTAAAGTAAGTCAAAATTAAAAATCTTCGAAAAAACCTGAAATATGAATTGATTCCGCTGGTTGGACTGATGGAATGAATAGCAATGTATGTTTTTATCGTAGACTCGGTTCGCTGTTAACGGCGAACTTAGTGAACATTCTTCGTGAACTTAGTGAAACGGGACCCTGTAAGGTACTAGACCGGTTGTAGTGGATCCAGTCAATCCGTCCATTTTATTTAAATTTTTTCGCCACTGTTTATTTAGCTAGGAATATTATTCCGCAATGTTGTTGATATACACAAATGGAAAATTTTTTTCGCGCTGAAAAAATTCACCCAGGCTTCGATTCCACGACCTCCGGCAGTCCAGGGCGCTAGCCATTAGTCTATATAGGCAGACTAATAAAGTTAAGTGTAATATCAAAGTTAAGCGATAAAATAAAAAATTCTTATTTTCCAATCAATTGATATTTTACTATAAATATTTGCAGCAAAAGATTGATTCTCATTTTACCTTCTTTAAAATTTCACATTAATAGCAGTAGTTCAATTTCATACTGGATTTGAATTAAGGTTAAATACTTAATAAAGCAACAAATATTAGGTCTTTAGGCTAAAAATTAAAACAGAATAAATTCTAATTGAATTGAGCCCCAAAAACTAAAAAGTGCCAAATGGTAAACATAAAATACAAATCGAGACCGGTGCCGGAAGGAAGAGTCTAAACCCTGAACATATGTGGTGTTGTTTATGTTTGAAATGATAACAAAAACAGGAAAATTTCTGGGAAATCTGATCTGTTTTCTAGGAACTGGAAATCCGTCCTTAATGGCATCAGAGACAGTTCGAACTGATAATGAATACGATTAGCCAAAAGGGGAGATAGAGTGGTTGAGAAAGATTGGCTGATATCGAGTCATTGGCTAGAAAATTGAATGGAGATTTGAGCTTGAATTAGATGGGCAACTTGAGGGTCGAGTTGAGACGATTTGAGTTTACCTGAGTGTCGGAATTGTCACCTGGACTTGACAACAATAAGCCATTTAGGTGAAATTAGCAGTTTGGCACACATCCATTTAGTTTTATTAACAAATAGACGGACGGACAGATAGAGATTCTGAGCTCAGCTCCATGTGGTGTTTGCTGAAACAACTTGAACAACGGCTTGACTCTGCTCTCATCTATGGTGGATTCCCACCCAATCCAATCGGCAGCCAGAAGAGAACATGACTGTGTTCCCAGCCAAGAGGTCGAGTTCGACAGAGCAATTAGGTTTGTTTGATTGGATTTCCAGCTACAAAAGTCATCCCGAGGAGAGCCATTTAAAATTGAATAATGCAAAAAAGATTGATTTACAGTGACACGTAAAATTATTTGATATTTTATGATTCAAAACTTGGTGTTAGCTAACGGTTCGCCAAAATGACCTAATATAGTTTAAACGAAAAAATCAATATTGGGTCTTCCTGCACAATATTGATCTACATTATTTGTAAATGTTCATATCATTATCGTTCATTACGTATTTATCCCAGTCCAATGAATTCTATAATACCTGTTATCCAGTTATACACGTAAAGTATCATACATTTTAGTAAGTAGTTATAACCGATTATATTAAATATAAATCAGAAACATGATAAACCCCAGGATTTCTAAAATTGAAGGGGTAGGAATGCTTACGAAGGTTTGAGAAGAAACTGATTTAATGCAGACAAAGGCATATAAACTACTAGAGCATCATATGATAAGAAAATCGCTTCAGATGAATGGACATGAAATCCGAACGTTTATAACAAGAAACACTTATAATAGATCGGATCTTTAACAAATAACCACTTTTAATTAAAAATTTAGAATAAGAACCTTTTTAAATTTAAAAACTTAAAGAAATTATTCATTTATGTTTTACATAAGAACGTTTTACATAAGAACGTAAATGTGTTTTGTGACGAACTATATCTAATGACAGTATTTGCGGCATCTATTTTGTGTCCATCGATCATTATGAATGTACGGAATGTGTATATTATTCAGTGCGCTGGGTTATGCTTATTAAATTGTTTTTAACCAGTCTTTTCTCACCGATTAATTTAGACGTACAGAGCTTTTAACTCTTTTGATACACCCTTTTTCAGAAACCATTTAGATTTCAGGTCGATGTGATCGAGAATATCGGCGACTATAAAGTTAACGTTATCCGGTGAAATTTCTTTACCGTAAGTATATACATTTTATTAAACTAATTTAATATTTTTTCAGAAGTTGTCAATATGTTTCTTGTAACATAAGAGTTAAGTTTAAAATATTACATTGACTTACGTATAAATGTTGAATCAATAAATATTACTAAGCCATTTTAGGCTGAGACCTGTCGATTGTTTTACTGATCCACTGTATTTGCCAAAGTGGGGAAACTGAAAACACAATTTTTACAAACATTTCCAGATGGTACTATAATAAACATTGGATCACTTTTTCCACCTCACTACAAATATTTGCCGAGCTGTTTTCTAAACGCAAATAAACATTGCGCCCGTAATTATTATTACTTGTCTTCTGTATTGTTTTTAATTCGTCTTTCCCGCGGTCTCTGAACATTTCTCCTGTCATCATTCCTTTTGTCTCTTCACCTTGGTCAAGTGCGAATAATTAAATTTACATCTTACTAAAACAGCAGATTCGTACAATCAATTTCTGCTTACGACCGTTCCGAACAATTTGGAAAGGGAAAATAAGCCATTGCAAATTCTAGGGTGGAACGGTAAGTAGTTTATATTTTTGTATTGATGAAGCAACGTAAATTTTATACGTAGAGATCTATTATATTTTATATTAATCTGAAAATCTATATATTTTCAAAAATATGTAAATACTTAATATGTATTAATCTAAAAACTTCAAATTCAATTTGGTTTCGCAAATTTATAAGACCTTATCTTGCTTTAAAATTCTGAAACCTCTAAATTATATTTTACATAAACTTTTAAATATATTTTAAAACTAACATACATTATGCTTTTAATGATTAAAATTAAAGAAGTTACAACTACAAAGAGTTGCGAGAACAAGTTTAAGTGACAGCAACAAACGGACAAAGATCTTCTCTTTGCATTTTGAGTTTACCGATGACGCCGATGATGACACTGCAATAATTTACACGTCTCTCTGTTCTAATTTTTTTGGTCATCAATACATATACGTAAGTATGTAATCATAATAATATAAATTTTTCAATATAACTTTAAAAAATTATTTTCATAAAAAAAAGTACTGGCAAGTCGTTGACTTACTTTAAATTAAAGAAAGTATGGCCTCTTTCCTAAGATTAGAGACATATTTCAAAATCTCTACCTTCAGAACACGTCCTAACATTTTTTTAGACCAATTGCTTAATCAAGACAACCGGTTAATACGGACAGATCATCTCTTATATTTTAATTACTACATTTTTAAAAATATATTATAACATATTGGAAAATTTTGCAGTCTTATCTTTATATAAGGATTTGGTTTCGTCGATCATACCTCTTTGCGAAATAAAATGTCATCTCGGAAACTAATCATTAACCAAAATAACTAGTTCATTAATAACTAGAACTGTTTTAACAAGTTATTCTTATTCTTCACTTTTGAAATGTACACTTACAAATTTTAAAATTATTTCATCTCATTATAACTTAAAATAACTTAAAATTAAAAAAAAATCTGTTTATTAATTGACCCTTTTAAGAGATCGTAGAAAAGGAAATGAATAATCCGTTCAGGTGTGATTTTCTTCGGTTGACCGACAGACTGTGCCTCATTCGGGCCATTTTAATTCGCATTACGGAAGGCGACCAGATTTCCTGCCTTTGACCCCCCCTAATTCTTCATCCATAAAGAGGTCGAGGACTTTAGGAGAAGACCAAAAATGGAAAGGTAGGACCGAACAGCAAATAAGTTTCCCAACAAAATCTTTATTAAAGTGAAATCTGCCTATATTTGGCAAGAAATCCACTTAAGAAGTTTTGTTCGCAAAACTGAGAAACGACACCTGACTTTAGTTTGACCAACAAATTGTTGACAAGAAATTAGAATATTAAACCTGACATCTGTTGATTGTAGAACGCGCTTTAAATTTGCATTTGTTGGATCCTTATAATCTTTAATTTTCCCATATTTATGTAATGAATTTAAACTTCGAAAGTAATGCAAAAAATGAATTTCAATTAAAACGAGAGGATAAGGGAAATCTTTCCATAAAAGTAAATTAAGTTGAAGAAAATAATACAGAAACAAATTATCAAATTAAAATTAAATACCTTGCTATAAAGCGATACACGCGAACTTCATTTTGATGCTCCTTTGAATGCGATTTACAATGCAAATTTCCCTCGTTATTATTATTTCAAATTATTTAAACAACATGATTCTGAATTTCTGATTAATATTTGTTGCTTCATCTCTTTCTAATTAACAGAATTAAATGTAATAAAAATTAATTTCAAAATATTTCAAATTAAATCATCGCATTTAACAATAAAAAATATAGATATTTTTTAATACAGTAGGATCAGATTATATTGACATCGAAGGGAAGTGAACAATATGTCATACCAAGCGGAAGTCATCTAAAACGTAATGAAAAATTAACAAATTATAACGCCTTTTTTATTTTATATAATATATTTATATAAATTAAAAATAAATGAATCAAAAATATTATTTTAAAAAATTTATAGGAGAAATATTTTCAAAATGATAGGGGATATTTTGATTTTGGCGGTTTCTAGTTCGCATCTGATTCGGATCTGATCCATATGGATTTTAATAATCTGCCAAAATTTGAACACATTCATTCCATGCATCAAAGTGTCGGGGCCCCCAGTAGTTATTCCAGCATAACGAGTTTTTATTTTCATTCGATTTAATTTTCGCTCAATTCCATATTATCCGGATGTTTATTTTATACCCTTAGAATTCATTGTTGTGTTAATAGATATCCAAAATGCTCAAAAATTATAAGAAGTCATCCCATCGTCAGTCCTGAAGACAAGCGATAGTGAAGCCAAAATTTTTCTAATACTTCTGTTGTGTACTACCCATAAAGAATTATGATCTAAAAACAAAATTATTAAGTCATTTTGTACATACGTCCTCAACGTCCATAGTAGTACAAGTATAGGCTTATGGGCCGGTGCAGACCTATGCATTTGTAATCATATCTCTTCATTGTTGTCTGTTGATGGCTACTTCTTTCCAATCGTGTCCAATCGGTTTTCATCCATCCTTCACATCGTAATTTATTTAATTTCACAAACCTCAACACGTTATAGTCCTGGTATAGCTCATATTTTTCCTCGTTTTGTAGAATTCTCCATTATTAAATACCGGTCCAACTTGTCGTCGTAGAATTTTCCCTTCCAATTATTTTAGTCGTTTTCCAGTGGGTTTTCTAATGGCCCATGTTTTATCCATACCATGTTTTTTTTTTAAATCGCTAACAAATGTCAGGTACTATACTGAAAACAGTTTTTCAAAAATCGGAGCTAATTTTCAAAAAATCAGTCATAACAACCGAGGGTCAATAGGGTCATTAAATCCGTTTATTTTGTAAAGAATTTTAAATGTACAGTGAATTGTTTAATACTTCTATACTAGATAAATTTTAAATGCGGTTAGAAACTGTTGCAAAATTATAAAAATTAAGTTGTAGAATGAAAAACAAACAGTCACGTAAAGTCTAACACCCGTGGTCACTCTACATAAAAACTCAGGAAACACACCTCGTGTCCGATGTGTTAACGCATCCGGCTGCCTCTTCGGAGTCAATGATTCGATCCCTGGGTGAGTAGGATTGACTGGGTCCTTTTTCAACTGGTCTAGGTGCTATCAATTGACTTATAATACACTAAACATAAATAGTCACCGAAATGTCGAAAACCCGGTGGTTGAGGTTGAAACCCCCCCATGTTCCGTACAGGAATTGAAAGAGATTTTTTTAAAACTCATTTTGAACGTAAAATACTTCGTTATCCATTCTTTTATAAGATCACAAAGAAATCTACACATTTCTAAAATAAGAAATAATTTATTTATTTGTTTGATTTTAATGGAATTGACTAATGCTTTATGCGGTATATGAAAAGAGCACACAATTTTCTCTTTGAAAATTAATACAAATGTCCTTGCTAAAATCACCCAAGGTGTCCTTGCTAATTGGTCGTTAATCTTTTTTCCTTGGAAAAAGCTTTTGAAGCTTATTCCAGCGGCTCTGACAGTCGTTCCAGGATCGGAGCTTTTGCCAGTCAGCTGATCGGGGCTTTCCTCCCCGAAATGCAGAATCAACCTGTCTTTCGTATTGTTATTCCTCCGTTCGGCTCGAGTCGGAAGTGTGTCTGTCTGAGTGTGTGTTTGGCGACGGGATGCTGCTTCAACTTTGGTACCGACGGACGAAGGGAAACCGATTGAGAGTGTGTTTGTAGTTTTGATGAGACGTGGATTTCGGGGAGAACACATTTTTGTGTCAGTTACGAGGAGAATTTTGCATGATGTAGTCGCAATTCGTGTCGGTCTCTGAGCTCTTCCAAACGCTTATTTTTGGCCAGAGCAGCATTGGTCAGGTCTGTTAAAAAGAGTGAAATAACGGTTAAAAGTCAGCACTTTTTGAAATAAAAATAATTTGGAATTTTGTGATAGTGAAAAAGTGGAAATATGGAAAAAAGAGGGAATTGAATTTATTGTACGAAATTCGGAATTTAGTGCTTTTCATCTTAAAGAGGGTGAATTGAGAGGGTAGTTTGCGATTAGCTTTCTACGCCGTGGAGGAACTGAAATGTCATAACAGAGGTTTTGGCCGGGGCCAATTTCAATCTGAGTTGCGAAATGGAATAATAATAAAATAAATAGAACGTAGGAAAAATCCATAGATTGTGAATAAATCGTGATTTCACCAATTTTTCTGCTTCTGCTGCCTGGGACTTATTTGCCAACTTTGCAAATAAACTTTTCTCCACTTGTTTTCCCTGCCGAACAAATTTGGCTTGTTTATTTCCAATCCCAAAAGATGTATTTTTTCCTTAGACACTTTTCATAAAAGAAAGATGAAAGTAAGAAAAAAAAAACGTTTGAAGAATTCCTTTAATCAATCATCCTCGGAGCTTCGTTCAACTTGTTATTACGAAATACAATTTTCAGCTCATTTATAAACCCACCTGTAAATCGTGTCCCAATTGGATTCTCTGTCCGTGATGGTCATGATACTTTCCCTTTTTCCACGTCATTTTTTTGCGAAAGTGTTCGACCCACCTTTCATATTTTGCGGCTTTTTATTTGCTTTAAAACCATAATCGAGCCTCTTCATTATTTGCCAACTTGAAGGACCTTCGCTTTTTCCCCCACTTTATTTCCCAGGCTTCCTTCCACCTCAACGATAAGAGCGGTTCCTATAAATTAAAAGCAAATAAGTATTTTTGTCAGAACACAATAAATATCCAGGTAATTAAATTTCGGTTGGAACTTTTTGATAGTTCACAGTGGTATGAAATAATGGGAGAGTTAGATAAGCTCATCCTTTTTAGGACTTAATTCAGTTAGTTTGAAATGAGTTGTACAATTTTTTGATCAAGTTTTAATAGGTATTAAATATATTAAATTTAATAATATAAAGAAGGCATAAACCTTTAAAATATTTTGATTTTAACTCAAATAAAAATTTCTTCTATAAAACCTTAGTCGAAAAATAAATTATTTAATAGATTTTAAGTCGTAAAGTGTCTTCAATTTAGTTTTATTTTTAAAATTATATTTTTTTTCCGTGATTTAACAAATGAACAGCATAAGTGTTTAATATTATTTCCAAAAAGATTTTGACAAAGATTCGTTCAATCAATTTATTTAAATTTCCCGTTTAATTTCTTTAATCGAATTGACTTTTGAATAAAAATAAATACATTTGTTACAAAAGTGAACATCGTAAAAAGTTACATCCTTGCCATTTTCTCAATGTGTTTACTGAAATGACATGGAGAATGGTGTTGTTTGAAATTTTATGGCCATTCAAAAAGGGATTACGATTTTATCGAGAACTGATCAAATTATCCTTGAAATCAGTTTTAGAATTCATTGAGACACGTGGATCTTCCTCCCTTTTTATTTGGGTATTAAAGATGAGACTTATGAACTAAGTATAAATACGATAAAATGCTATTTAAATTGCAATTTGAATAAATGGGAATTTAATAGTAAATGGATATTATTGACAAATTGTTTCGGATTTAACAATTTAATTCAATGTAATAAAACGAAGATCGGAAATAAATTCTTTTAAAATCAATCAAATAGATCATCATCATAGCAATCGTGGGGTTGTGGCTTCCTCTACAGTTTGCCTCCAATAGTTCAGGTTCAGAGAAGCAGCTTTTCAATCATGGACTCCCAACTCAGTCAATGATGCCTTTAAATTGAAATTGATTTTCTAATTTAATCAATTTGACTTAAGAATTAATTTATGTGGTAGTACAATTTTGTAATTTCAATATAAGTACAAGTACATATCTAATTTAAAAAATATAGTTACATTTAATGAATATTTTATAGTGAAAAATCGATCTCAAAGATCACTAATTTTAAATTTAAAAATTTAACAAATTAACAAATTTAAAAATAATTTAAAAATTTGTATTCTATTAGTTTGCACTTTAAAATTTAACAAAAACATTCTTTTTTGAAATTTGGTTTTAAATCCTTTTTAATTATATTTAATATATTTTAGTGTTATTTACTAAACCAGTGTGCATCACTTCAACAAAAAATAAAAAAGGAATAAAATTTGCCATTGAAAGTGAATCGCTGTGTGCGAGTGTGTGTGTTTAAAATAATAAAAAATTAAAAGCCTCATCAGGCTACACAGAGTGGAGGCAGTGTTTTTGTGGCATTGTGTCGAGGGAAGTGCAGATTTTGCAAAAGTGTTTGTGTGCCATGTTGTGTTGTGAATAAAGAGCAAAGTTGTTGTCCTCGGCGGCCTCAGTTAAGAAGAATGTTGCCACTAATTAGTGAGACATCGACCAAGTCCCGCTGGAATAAAGTGAAATTGTTATAATTATTAAAATTAGAGCCGGTCTGTCGGTCTTTCTCTCCCTTGGTGCAAATTATTAAAGCTCTCAAAATTTTTGGGTGGATAATAATAATCAGAAAACGACTAGAGGCCCTTCCGATGGCAGTAATTAAAGCAACATAATCGTTTTAAACACAGACCATCTCCATTGGCGGATTTACACCGGGCGTAAAGCGTAAAGAGGAATATCCGGTTACAAGAGGTAAATGGAATCGCTAACAAAATCTTTTCCTTTACGGCTATTAAAATGCCTCCAATCATTTTTTGTACATTAATTATGAAATTATTTTTATGATTTTATTATAAAGGGTTCAATCAAATTTATGATAATGTTTGTTTTAAATTTCTTTGTAATTTGATTTGAAAAAAAAACTTACGATTACGAGTATTTAATTAAGGGCTTTATACAAAATCCTAATCAATACTCATGTTCATAAGGAAATTTATTAAAAGTATTTATTCAAGAAAAAGAAAATTACATTTTAAATTTCTACTCATCTTTAAATTCTTTCTTATTTGGCGGACAGTGATAAGGAGGTTCATAAAAAAACTTTTCGTCTGTCTAATTGTTGAACATTTCTTTTTTCCGTAATAACCAAAGTTGTTCGCTATGAAGATATCGACATGATGCTAATTCACCTTCTCTTAGTCTAGACCCGTGATGGGTAAATTACGGCACGCGGGCCGAATCCGGCCCGCCAAGGCAGTACATACGGCCCGCGATATGATTTTTGAAAACCACATAGGGTATTAATCATATTGAAAAAACATATTTGATGTGTAACTAGAACATAATTACATTTTTAAGTACGATATAGAAGCTAATAATTCTGATATAAAAATATAAAATTTTTTCCGGCCCGCCAAGATAATTTGTGTGTTTCATCCGGCCCGCCGGGATATTTTGAAATGACATTCAGGCCCTCCTAAAAAGTTTGCCCATCACTGGTCTAGAATCTAGATCACTTACTTTCCAAAAAAGGTAACCCAATAGTAAGATCATACAGAAATCTATTTTGGATTTTAGTGACTCACGGAAATGTTGGTTACCATTTTAAAGTGAAGGACTTTTATTTTACAAGTTATGTCTCTGTGGTCGAGTTGGTGGTGTGCTTAAAGTAAGACCTATTACCTGAAAGTCCCAGCTTTGATGTCTGGTCTTTGTTACCAGGCGATGCATTTCTTAATAACCTTATTTTCCATTCTTTCTACTTTGGTTTACAATTCTGAATTTGATAATTTCCTAAACAAAACTTCAAACTTTTCATTTCAAACTTTCCTCATCAAATTTCAATTTCCATTAAATAAAATATTACATTGAGAAAGAACATGATAACATCAACAAGGGCTATGACAAAGCTTACTGTGAAAATCTCTACGTTTTCCTGTTATAGTAAAAGAAAAAAAACATTCTAGTTAGTCTTAATCAGATTTATAATCATGGAAACTGCCATATTGATAGGCCTTTCGATTTTAACTTTCCAATATATCATGCTAAAATATATTGTTACATCCTAAGTGGACTTTAGGCATTAACCTTAATTCTTTCATTTAAAAATGTACTGATATTGATTAGTAGTAGATAAGGACTTTTGATATTATTAACGTATTATATTTGTATTGATTAACGATAACACACCTGTTTGATTACACAAAAAACCCACACCTCTTCGGGGACGGCGTGTGTTTAAGTGAAATTGAAACAAAACAACCGAGCTATCCTCTCTAAACAATGCCAAGATCAGAACCAGTTTGAGGAAATGAAGAACTCTTGATCACACTTTTATTACGAATTCAAAATTAAGTTATAATTGCCAAAATTTGAGTGAGTTTATGTTTATAGAAGTTAAAGTTGAAATTTACTTATTGAAATATTAAAACAAAAGGATCGACAATTGACAAATGCCAATTGATTACAAACAAAGATTAATGTATTCTAGAATTACGCCTAATATAACTAAGAAATAATGCGTAACAGTGATGAGAAAAGAACGATTAAGAACGGTTTCAATCCCTCGAAGATAAATTAAGATGAATAAAGAGCGAAGAAGAATTAACAGATGAATCCTCGATGACCAAGATTTCAAATAGACTTTACATGCAATTTATTCGGCCATAAATACACAAGACTTATCTCCAAATTTCGCAACAGTATCACTAATAAACTCGCATAGATCATTCGAAAACTAAAATCAACAATTGATGTTGCATGCTTTAGATATTGAATTTACATACAAAATTATAATATGTGCATCCACATATTTTTTTTATGGTTTGGGGTGTAGTATAGCCCATATTTAATTGGCATAAAAACCCATTGTCTATAGTAGACAATAGAAGAATAGGTTCAATAGAATTAAATAAATATAACTTTTATATTCATGTCAAATTAATTCAAATTTTTTCAATTTATGAAAACAAAACATTGCTGAAAACTGTGAACAATATATTGTGGCACTCATACATATTTCATTCTCAACATATCCCAGAGCAATATTTTCGCACTAACACCAGGCACCTCCACTGTTATTTTTATTCTTTCAGTTCTTTTTATTAGTATTCTTTTTTTGCAATATTTTTCTCATTTATCATACTATGCTTAATTATTCTTTTGTTTATAGCAGCTATTTAAGCTTGAACTTTGGTTACAAAAATATACATAAGCATTCATCATTTGTTTTACTTATTATGGGAATAAGTTAAACTTCGAACTGGATTGGGCTTTTTAACAATTCATTTCATACTAGGAATTAAGAAATTTTGTCCTTCCTGGCAAATTTTCAAACAGATTAAATTGCGATTTATTAATTATAACTATTTTTAAGGCATCAATTATTATTAATTTAAAAGTAAAGAGAATGACTTTTATCCAATGTATTATGTTTTCATGTCTAAATCAAAATCCTTATTGAAAAAAACTTATGCCCAGTCCAGTCTAGTTTATTGTGCTGTATTTCTTTATAAAAAGTACTTGAAGCAAAGCCGCTTAATCTTAACTAAGTTGTCCAGATTTTGGCAGTTGAATGTGTGACGTCATCAACTCCGTTGTAATTGATTGTTTTGATTTTGTATGAACTCGAAATCAGGACTAGATGCATATGTATTGTTATCTAGGTACTATATTGTACCGAATTTAATACTATTTCTCTAAAATTTCAATACTTTTTTGACCAATATGAAGAGAGAATTTTTGCGATATTTTGCCCACTTCGGCTCAAAATAACGGACATTAAGCATTTTGGAGCCAAAAAATATTGTCTTGGGTTGTATTGATGGTATATAAATACTTGAACATCTTTCGTCATAAAATTATCATTAATTTCCTAGCATACGGCTGAGTCGATGACGTTTCCACTACTACTACCACCACAGATATGGATAACCTTATTGTTAAGTTAGCATTGGTTTGTAGTAAATTTTTAAAATTTTTAAATGATTATTAATGAAATATTAACAAAGTTAGTACTTATTAGTTTATTTAAGTTTTAGTCAACTAAGAACTTAAGTTCCAAATTTCCTAGAATTTCAATCTGCGAATTCCACGAAACGGTAGCTAAGTCGTACTTTCAAGCTTATGGATTTACGTATTTCAATAAATATTGTTCAGGTGGTATTGATTAAACCAGAACTAGGTGACAATTGTGGGTGAATTTCTGTATATTTGAATACAAATGTGTATGTTGTACCAATTTCAAGGCCTCAAACATGGCATATTTGGCAGTGAATCTGTCTGGTGTTGTTAAATGGAGGCTGTTATGGTGCTGGGAAACTTGGCAACACTCTTTGGCGAGCACTTAATGGACTCATGCGGAGAGCAACAAGTATTTTGCAGGAGATTACTTGTTCATCTTTTAAGCGCCGGGGAAAAACACTTGACAATACGTCTGGAACAACCAACGGCACAAAAACTGGTGATGGGGAATGGGGAGTAAAGGGGGTAGTTTTGGCGGAAATTCATGCAGCGAGAGTGTATCGTAATTGATTTCTTCAAACGAAAGAGTTAACAAGAGCATTTGAAGAGCTTTCAGAGGATGAGGAATCAACACATCAAATGGATTTTGAAAGGCGTGACAGTAATTGTCTCAATTTTTTTCCTAGTTTAATCCCTTTATTGACTTTAAAGGAGAAATTGGGTTAAAGGCATTATGAAGCGACGACAACGTGATCAGAATGGATTCTGTGCAAATACATTTTTATATGGCGAATCATCGCGAAGGAAATAAATTTTCAATTTTCATGTTCCACATAATAAATTTGGTGGATTCTTCATCTTTTTTTCTTTGGTTATGGAGTCTCTTTTGTTATTATGCCAGCAGCAGATACATAATGCCCGCCTTAAAAGCTGATTTTAGAAATCGGGATAATATTATTCATTTCACATAAAATTCAATTTAAACGCTTTTATTTTGTGTCTCGCACGCGGAATTTTGCAATTTGTCGAGAGGAGAGAAATGGGGAAGAAAGAAAAATTCACAGCTCCATCAGCGGCAGTGGCGAGCTCCTCTATATCCATCGCCCCTTTTTCACTTTTCGTCTCTCTTCTTCTACCTCCTCCTCCTCCTTTCCAGCACACGATTTTTGCATACTTGTTGCTCGACGATGGATCATAAATGGAGAATTTATGAAAACTCACTATTAAATTTTTAATGCCTGGTGAACAACCCGTTTCCGATCAATTTTTGCAAATTCCATTCAATCCGGCGACAATGACGATGAAGTTATCGCTTGGTTCCACTCCTTGGGAGAGATCATCTGTTTCCCGAGACGTGACTCACTCTCGGCGCGGAATCGTCATTCGATCCATAAATCAAGATGTTTCTTCGTATAAAAGCTCAAATCTAAAATTCGTAATCACCCATTAAAAGGCGTCTGCCTGCCTTCTTGTCCTCCAGTTGATGGCTGTGTTTTCACCAGCCAGGCAGCAATAAAATCGCACGAACGCCAGTTGTATAAAGGAAGAAAAAAGAAATGAATGAACAATGAAATATTTGCAGAATTTTCAGAGAGAAAGCTCTGTCTGATGTTGATGGCTTGGTAATGACTGGCCCAATTTTATGGAGCACCACCTGCAATGCAAAAAAGGTTAACAACACTTCTCTGGAGGAAATAACTTAAATTATGCCAAATTGACGGAACTTGGAATGATGTTTTTTTAAATTTTTTAAATTCTTCATTTTTATCTTTCTAAAGATGAAGATTTATTGAAATTACTTGAAAAGTTTGAACAAAGCTTTGTGAAGAAGAGCCTTGTCATAATTTAAGACTTTTCAAAAGTCGGATTAAAATTCTGAATTTAGAACAAAAAGCCCCAATAAACCCAAGTTTAAATGACGAGATTTTGGGTATTAATTACCATATTGAATAAAATGCTGTATATTGAAGTTCTAAAATATTATGCAAAAGATTATTATTAGAAAACTTTTTTTTATTGAAATAATTAATCTTGTAAATCACAACAAAATTTATTGTTTTTATGAAGACTATTTACAATTTATATTGGTCGAATTTGAAAATACAAAATTATATTACAAATTTTATTAGATTTACAAATGCTTGTGAGCACAAGTCTATTCAGCATTAAAACCGCACTCGACTATCTTTGTTGTATATGGAAAAATATTTCAAAACATTTGGAAATACTTTTAACAGTGTAAGGACAATGCCATAAAACGGTAATTCCACATTTAACATTGGTGAAAGCTATAACTGCATTTTAATCTTGACCAAAGGGCATTTTAAAAATATCTTTGTTATTGATAAGTTCAGTTAAATAAACTGAATCGTATAAAAAGAAAATAATAAAATTTTCCTTGTAATAACTTTTTTTAAAGACCCCTATTAAGTGTGACCCTCCACAAAATTACGAAAGTGATTCTCACAATGCATTACAGTTAGCCCATTAGCTAAGTTGGCGATAACATCATGACTACCAATTACATCAAATACCATTGACCACTTCTAATTCCTTATACCACTAATTCACCACTATGCGATGATGATATAAAATACATCACAAATACGAGTTTTGCGAGAGAAAAAGGAGCTGTAAAGACCTCTCGATATTTTATATATAATTGTAAATCCCTTATGTTTTAAGTAAATTATCAAAACAGATGTTTATATTGGATTGATAACTCTATTTGCTTACACTACAATATTTATTTAATTTTGGAAACTAATTAATGACATGTTTTAATAAGGATATATTTTCAAAACACTTGATATTTCAACTAGTTCCAGATTTATCAAGCATGAACAAATAGTAAAACATAGAAATATCAAGCCTATTACACTTTATAAAAGCAATTGGAGGATGTAATTAAGACCGATCATTGATCAGGATTGTCAAAAGTCCGTCTCTTCCGTACGTAGGCCACTTGTCTTGATCATCTGTGGCCTCTTGAAGATTGTTCTCGAATTCATTAACATGATGTCTCTTCTTCACACAAACATGCACATATAACATTATTCAAATTTAGAAATCAATGTCCTTCCTATTAGAGGGCTGTGGTCTTTGTCCAATGAAAATTAATAATTTAAAAAAAAATTCAATTCTGTTAGTCAAAGTTTTGAGCAAACGTTCCTAAAAAAATAACATGGTAGTTAACCAAATTCCGAAATAACACTGTAAAAGGGCAATGATGGCTTTGGAGACCACTAACAATCTATGTAAGTGAATCTGACTTTCTGCTCAGGTTGCTGTGGCTCTAATCTCAAGTGTTTACTAATAGAAACGAATTTACTGAAAAACATTTGAACTTTAATCCTATCGCATTACAATTTACATAAACTTTCAATATGCGGTTGCAATTCAACTGTAAATGTGGCAATAAATGGTCTGTAAAACTATAACTTTAGCCAATCTGCTTTTAATTACACTATTAATTACCATAAATGTACAATGAAAATGACAGTGACTTTATTACTTTTTAGTGCAATTACCCGGATAATATAATTTCAATAAATTGATAATTTAATTTGCACATTTCACTTCACTTTGACACTTCAACATAATCGCAAAACTCGCGCTTTGCAAATTGGTTGAAGAGACTTTTCAGCTAATGAAGTGTTCCGTGATTTTGATTGAATTGCGGTTAATCCAGACCGCTTTTAAATTCCATTAAATTCCTCAATACATTTATAGATTTTGTATTGATTTTTTTCCCAACCATGGAAGAGTTATTTGTCCCAAATGAATTAAATTTGTAAATGGGTCCAGTTTCGATGTGTATATAATTTATTAACGTTAATATAAAACCGTTGCCAAACTTTTATCACCATTAATTAATTAAATTCCCATAAAACAAATTTAAAACATTTTCCAGTTTTTATCTGGATTGAGCTTTTGCAAAATGAAAGTTGTTTTAAATATTTTTTTTATTTATTTAATAAATTAACAAGGAAATACATTGCAATTATATTTAAATTTTTGATTGGAATAGTACCTGTATTGTTACAAGCTGGGGTTGAGAGGATAAACGATCATAATGTTAAGATTTAAGATTACATAAAGTTTAGTGTTTCATGATACAACGTGGTGATAAGATACTTTAGATAAAAAAGATGGATCAACAGAAATAACTCTAGTAGTTAAGGTTAGTCTCTTGATTCTGCTTGAACCGTATCCCACCAGAAGAACCGGCACTCGTGGATTTGTGTGAGGTAACAGTTTTTGAAAATATCTTGCCCTCAGGAAGCTTGAACCAGCTACCAATAGACCAAGACAGACATTGAAAACCAATCGGGTTGGGATCTAAGACTCAACGTGCTCCTTCCACGTCAATCTACGGTCCAGATGTTTGCCCAGGTAAAGGGCCGATTACTTCTGTGGAATAGTAATGTTGTTGACATCAGAATTTTAATTACAAGATTTCTCTATTCAAACTAGTCTGTGGCAAATGTAAAAAAAGACATTAACAAGAGAATATTTAAAATACTAAAATTCTGATAATCACAAATGATGATGTTAACGTTTAGTCATTTTAAATGGGTTCTATTTGAAGTACTTTGATATTTTATTCGTAATTTATTAACAATTTAGGATAAATCTTAAATTTCGGAATAAATATTTTTTTAATTACCCGTTTAAAAATGTTTCCCATTAAATTTTGATTAATGATACCCGCGGGAAAAAGCTGCACTTTTAAATAATTTGCTCGTTTTGGAATGATTATTGTTGATGCATAATTGAAATTACAAAATGTTGCTTAAACGGTTTTTCATTTGTGAGGATGTTGTGAATGCAAAATTAATGTCTGTTTCGCCATTAGCCGGCATAAAATATTCATTTGATTAGCAACAGGTAAATTTGCCGTGAGTTTTTGCAGCAATGCAACGGTGATTAATTTTGCAAATGGTTTTGGCGTTTATGCCTTTCGTCAAATTAAGAGTAAAAGGCGCCCGGGGACAGAGATTAGTGGCTAGGTGCTGGACACAGTCTGGTGACAGGACCAGACAGCTGGGACAAGATTGATGGAATGCTGAGGGCGTAATTTTGTCCAAAAATGTGGTATCACGTGCCGCTCTTACCACGAAAATCCGATCCTGACTCTTGTTATTTGTTCTTTTTTCTCTCGGCTCCTCTCCTCTTCTTGGGTAAACATTTGCCGGCAAAGTCATGTCGTGATTATTTTTGCATAGTTTCGGCAAACGACCCCCGATTCGGTTGCAAAAATAGATGTTCTGCGTTATTGTGTTTGGTGTAAAATACTCGAACCGGAACAGACAACAATTTTGGCTCGAATACAATCGATTTGATACGGGACCGTGGTGGCGATGGTGGTGGTCGATTTTTTGTCTGTCCGTTTGCCTCCTCCCCGAGGACTCATTCTTCACCAATTGATCCGTGGTCTGTTAACCAGACAGCCTGTGCTTTGGTGTGTGGTTTTATGACCAACGAACGAAAGTGATATAGAATAATTATGTAAATATAGCACAATGGTTTGAAGAGTTATTAGTCCAGAAATATTTAATAATTCTGTTGATTTTAACTGCAGATATTCGAAGATAATTTATGTTTTTTTAGTTATTTTATTTGAATAAAACACTGTTTCTCAAGAGCTTTAAAGCACTATATTTTTAAATCAATATTTTTCCATAAGCTATTTTTAATTTGATTTTAGTAAATAATTAAGAACTATTTTATATTTCAATATTGAAATAGTTATAGTGATTGGTAGGTAAAGAAAAAATAGTTATTTATACAACTACGTCGATAACACAGAGAATTATTAATCACTATGATCCTTTTATTTCACGTGTGTGACGAGTTTTTAAAAGAAGATGTATTTAATAATATCTATCAACCGTGTTTAATAAATCATTTTATGCATTTTGAAATATTTTAATATAAAAATTCAAGAAGTTGTCATTTTTTTCAAATTAAAATTTAAAATATATTTTTCTGTCTCACACTTTCGGAGTGATAGATTTAGAATTATATCTCTGTGCATCCCATGCACAGTTTAAGTAGTTTTAATTCATAAGGGAGATCCGATTTATGCTTTTTTAATTTTTCTTTTTTAAATAATTTTAATACCTTTAGGATTTACAGTTTTGCAGTACAAACTCAAATATTAAAATAACTTTTATATAAATTTTCTTAAATTGATAGATTTCTTTCATGGATGATACACAAAAAGCAGTTTGTTAAGAATTATGTAATGCATTTTAGTAATTGATATTATGACACCATTATTCTTCTATTATATTTAAAAATAATAAATAAGTTTAATTTATTTCGGAAAATGTACAATAATGTTATGTCTTTGCACATAGAAATAAAGTTGATTATTTTAAAAATATCATTATAAATTGAATAGTCAGCGATAGAAACTCAATTGTGTCGAAGAGTTATGACGATGAGTGTGCGACATGCATCGTAGAAAATGATTATTTAATACTCAGTCACATCACATCTCATCGAGAATATATGTAAATACCTATGTTGTTTTACATTAACTCTTACCCTCTTTACTTGAGAAATAAGAAATTAGCCATTAGAGTCATGTTGAACCATTTGTTGGAATTTAAAAAAAAAAAAAAATTCCCGTTTAAATTACATTTGCGAATAAAGAGAATTTTTGGCTGAAAATAAAAGAATCGGGTCTCATTTTTTTTAACTCGTAACTAATGAAACCACAAATAAACAAATAGTTTATTTGTCTTTATAAAGCACCTGGCTTATGGGCATCTTTAGCCATGTGAAGTATTCCAACCAGACGCCTCCACTAAGTACTTAATAAAAATTTACAATCAAAATATTTACTTACAATTACACTTTAAAAGCATTTAAAGTTCTATTTTAGGATATTGTTATTAATGTCCAACAATTAGACAAAATATTTATTAATTTTGCTTAGACTATCTTATATTTTAGCAATTTAAGTTTAATATTAGATTTCCTTCAATTTCACTTATTTTGTCTGTAATTTTGTAATTCCGTTTTGAATTAATTTTGCCGAGAGCAGTAAGTTGAGATAAAATGGAAGTGTCTTCTTCTGTTAAACGAAAGGGAAACCAATTTCTTGGAAAACAAGCCAAATAAGTTGAAGCCGGGCCAGGCCAGGCCAGAGATAAGGACAAGTCGATGTGGAGGAGAGGCGAAAATAATTTATCATGGCGCCTCCATTCACAAAACTGCCAGCCAAAGTTCTCCTCCTCTCTCCTCAATTCTCCTCTTCACTTCGTTATACACATTTTTATACACAACTTGGCCACTTATTATTATTGATATTATTATTCTCATTTCGCTTGTCGAATAATAAATTTGTTTTCATATAATTTTCGCACACAGAAGAGGAGCGGCATCGCATCGGTTCATCGGTCCATTCACCAGAGTTTTACGGGGCCAGTGTTGGTAGTTAATGCGATTAAAAGGACCGGAGAGTTGACTTTTCCGTTGGCCAATTTTCGAGTAGAGGAGGTCCACACTGATAAATAAGGGGACAGACAAAGGGAGAGAACGAAAGAGCGACAGTGTGTGTGTTAGAAACTGGAAACAGAAACCGGCAAAATCTCGAAAAATATTTGATGAGTCTGTGAAACGGAATCCTTAAAGTTTATTGCAAATTCCTAGAGAACGTTAATACAAAATCGATAATCGCTTTTTCAATATAATTGGAACAAATTAAAATAACTTGCAAAAGTTAATCCAATACTTTGCAATATTGGAAAATAATGAAAATATTTTAGACCATAATTTGAATATTTTTTAAAAACCGTCGTCATCAAAGACAAAGTTATATGTCATAGTAATTTAAAAGCAATCGTCATCAAAATTTAATAACTAAAGTTAATATTTTTCACTTCATTGTGTATTCTACTAAGAAATTATGTTAATTTTCTATTTATTTTCTTCCAAGCCATGAATCTATGGTACGATTTCCTCAAAATATTAAAAGCAAAAGAAGTTACACGATCCTCGATAGTTGCTCAGATTTTGATGAGTCCAAAGAATTGTAACGGCCCCCATGAAAAGTTTCAGATTGGTATGTTGTTTTTTTTTAAAGAAAACGAGTATTATATTAATCATGAGTATCTTTTGTTTACAGTTAAACGAGTATTTATTTGACTAGAGGTTGGGGATGGGATCGAGACACTACGGAAAGTAATTTAAATTTGATTCCAGGAAATGAGGTGAAATTCACCATATAGAAAATAATTAAATTCGATAGTTTCCAAATTTATAAAATATTCGTGTAAGAAATATATCAAAATAAAAACTATAAGAAAAAGACAGACCAAGTACTGTTTGATTGGTTAAATCGATATTTATGAGAAAAATCTATGTATTTTAAAAATAAATAAATTTAAAAAGCGTTCATGATTTGTATTTAATATCTTGTATCTATAGTACACATCATTCAAGGGGTTATTATAAAATTAAATCATAAAAATTGTTATAAACCAATTGAAATGGACAAAATGTACACTACTTATCTTTATTTGACCAGACATCGAATTTATGACCTTTTAATTTTTAATGAAAACGGCAACATTGTTTCATATGTAATATATTGTGAAGTTATTATTGATGTTGCACAAATTCGTTGTATAATGAATAAAATTTGTAGGAAATAATGTCAAAATTGTATATTTATTTACAAATATTGTTTTTATATTATATAAACGATGGTTAAGAATCGGTGATTTAAATAATAGTCAGTAATAAATTGAAATTCGGTCAAACTTATAAAATTTATTTGTAAGTTTTGTTGTAAGTTATATTAAATACTCAAATGAATGTACCAAAAAACAAAGAATATTAATAATTTAGGTAAATTCTTTAGGATGTGTTTTTAAATATATACGAGTACTTACGGAAAACAATTTTCACCGAAATACGCTACCTTTTCAGTTGCCGATTTTCTCGATCACAGTTTGATGTTTATTTGCCTCTAAGAAAAGACCGGTTACAATGAAATATGCGCTGTCCATTACGATAAAGAATGAAAATGCAGCTTGGGCACATTCCTCATAAGAAGTCGATGGACACGTCGAGATTTTCCTAATTATTTTTTAATTGAAAATCAATTAATAAATGTATNGTTTGATGTTTATTTGCCTCTAAGAAAAGACCGGTTACAATGAAATATGCGCTGTCCATTACGATAAAGAATGAAAATGCAGCTTGGGCACATTCCTCATAAGAAGTCGATGGACACGTCGAGATTTTCCTAATTATTTTTTAATTGAAAATCAATTAATAAATGTATTAAATTTAAAAATTTTTAAATCCAAAATTCGAAGAAAATGTTATATTTCACTGAGAAAGAATTTCAAATTCATTTTGACTAATTGATAAAATTATAATGAACATTTTCAGATAAAAATTCAATTTAAAACAGACCTTGTTTTGGAAATTAAATGAAAATATTTTCGCAATAAACAAGATATTTGCAATAATTTTCATCTTGAATCCGAAATTGCTATGCCATGCAACACACATGTTATTTATTACGGTCATATTTGCTTATTTTAAAAGCGTGCAAATGTTTTTTGCGTTGTATAAGGTTCCTATGATTTCAAATATTCAACAAAACATAAATTTAAAATTCGGAAGAAAGTTAATTGACATTCTCCGCTAGTCCTGAAAAAATAGGATCCAACTGACTAATGTTAGCGATTCTAAAGAATTTATTATACATTATTTATTAGAAAACATTTTCAAAACGTGTACACAGGAAATCCATTAAATAAAAATTGGAGGTTGTTGCCAGCAAAATTTATCGTAAGGGAATTGCGTAATTTTGCTTAAATCAATATTTCCCCTGTCTCGATTTTAATATTAAATTCAACGGAATCTCTTTACAAAATTCTATTTATAAATTAATATTGAACTGTTTAATTGTATAATAATTAAATGAAATATTAATCGCCTTTAGATTCGTATAATTAAAACAGAAATTTTCCTTATCAATTTCAAATGGGATTTTAATTGAACACAATTTAATCAATTATCTGTTCAAGGCAGCTTCAATCCTTTATCAAAGTCACGTGCCATTTTATGGTATTTGAATTCAAAGACAGCCTAACTGTTCTTGCAAGGTATTGAAGAAAAATTAAGACAAACCACTTATTGAGACTATAAACCCATATTGATTTGAGGTTGAATAATAGTTTTTGAAACTTTTCATTTGCCTTTTCATTGATAATGAAAAATGAATCCAAATGAGAAAATTTTTCAAAAATTTTAAAATTAATGAATGAATATTATACTTGAATTAACGTTTTAAAAAATTTATGACTGAAATATACATAAAAATGTAATAAAGAAATATTTGATAATCTAGTTTTCATAAAAAATTTTGAATTTGTTGAATACCCTTTTCAAATATAGTAGAATCTCACTTGCTCGAGCTCCGACTATCCGATGCTCCGCTTTATCCGCTATAATATTCTATATGTACGCTGTGACTTTGCTTTGTATGCAATTTATATTTGATCTAAATATTTTCAATTTCTGGTTGTAGTCAATTGATTCATTGCAAATGTATAAAACAAATCAGTATAATTTGAGTTTTCATTTATTTGATTATCTGGTGTAAGGGGATTCTATGATAATAAAATTCTCCGATTTTCTCGATCATATCGATCTGATCATCTTAATGGTTTCTTAATCAACAGAATCAAATGTTCTGAGTGTATATCCGTGTAAATTAAACGACCGCAGACAGATTGAAGTTGATCTATTTGCAGCTTTGAAAGTTCCGATAAATTATATATATTTCTTTATTTTAAATGGAC
>JXOV01004226.1:0-27673 GCA_001014945.1 Clogmia albipunctata
GTTTCACTGTGATTTGTTTGTGTAAAATAAATTAAGTCATCTATCGGAGAACTTATGAAATAAAGTCGAAGAATTATTTAGCTTTTGTGTTAATTTATTTAAAAATGCTTAAAATTTTGTATAAAACACGGTCGATAAGCATTGTTAAAAACTCGGGCCTTCNATCTTCTTTAAGGCTTAAAACAACCCTTGTGTTTAATAATGACTTATCTTATCGACCTTGTTGTATAAATAACTATTAGAAAATCGGAGAAGTAACGATATCCGGTGTAATTACTTTATCGTAAGAAACACGTTTATTCGTTTTAATAGTTTTATTGGAGGCAGACATATTTTTAAATAAATGCTGTTTTTAAAGTTTAATTCAAAACTATTTTGATTAGAAAAAGACTAAGGAGTTTCCAATATCAGCTAAAAAATCCAAAACTGAAAATTTCCTGAGATATTTGAGCAAGTTCAAGGACAGAAAACTTGAATCCTAGAAAAGGAATATTAAAGTTTTCCTAGATAAGCATTATCAAATTTACCCATGTCTTTGAAATATACTCGCAAGTTTCGAATTCCCTTTAAGTTTTCGCAATCTGATAGGTGAAATAGGTTTAGGTTATCCTAAGAAGCAGTGGTAGTCTTTAAGTTTATTACACGTATCTAGTCAAATTTAAATTTTTGATGAATTTTATACATAAAAACATTATATTTAATTCAAATATCGTTTTAATCTTGCTGCTTCTAAATAAAACTGAGTCAAATATATTTTCAATGAAACTAATGTACTTTATTAATGCAATCTTAAAATAACTCAAGAGATATTATTATCAGAGATAGTCGTTCCATTCATTTTGAATACAATTTGTTCTTAATATTTCCTTCTTAACCTTCAACTCGATATGTGTCATGCGGGACTGCTGTGACTTGCAAAAGCTGAGCTTAAACAAATTGCACATAAAGATAAAAATCTCTTTATATTTATAGCAGTGGAAAATTATACAGTGCGCGAAATTGAAATATTCTTAGGTAAATAATTCATAGAACAAGCGTTGAGTTAACGCTTTTCATCAACCGAATATATTATATCTTGCCAATGTATTTTTAAAAAATTTACCTATTGTTTAATTAAAATAATAAATACTTCCAAATTTCATGTTTTTAATGTCAAAAAGTTTAAATATTTCGAAAATTCAATAAAGGAACAAACTAATATTTTGCTATGGAATTGCAAAATTGTGTTTTGGATAGGATGTGTTTGAAATCTGCCAAAAAGGAAATGGATTATTTGTCTGAGCGTAAAATCATCCTAATGAGCTAATAGTTACTGAATACTCCAATACAAGTCGTAAAGAGGTTCCATGTCAGCGACCTTCCCAATAGGAACTAATTTTACTTCATCGTCAGCACAGACGGAGCTGGAACACTAGGTTCCCGTTCGATTTGACCTTCTTCAAAAATGCATTCAACACAATTTCTTAATATCCCTATGGGATAGTTTGTAAATTTTATTAGTCAAAAAAAAATATAAATCATTATTTGCTATAATGAGATGATGATTCTATATAGAGGCTATTTTATTAACTAGTTTTTGCCACCGAAACAAAATACATACTACGAAGAAGACCACCCCTTTCATAACTTTCATCTGTATCCGTTCGGTTAATATCAGCAGAGTACTTGTATCAAAAAGATCCAATTTTTATCTCTTTGATTCTGTGTACTCCATCTAAGTTTCGAAAACCCGTCTAAATTTGAACAAACAATGTTGACGACACAAGTTGTTTGAATGTTAAGGCCTGAGAAATTATTTTGTAAATGTATTTAAACAAATACTAATCAAAAATCGTTATTATTTGTTTTTAAAGGCAAATGAATTTTGGAAATAAAAAATCATTACTGGGATTTGAGCACATGATTGCAAGTTTGTGGCGCGACGCTTTACTAAATACGTTAACTCCAGCACCAAAGGTTTATATATACAGGTACACATTTTTCTTCTCCGAAAGACTATAGGAGTGAGATTAAAATTGAGCCATTTATTTAATTCGGGATCTCGCTTTTCTATTTTAAAGATTATAGGCTTATACTGCTCTAGTGTGTGGTATAAATAAGCTCCGATTAAACCAAAGTCGCTGAATATAATACTTCATGCCGATTATTGTTGTTGTACTACGTCATCCCCATATAATCAAGTTTTGTTTTGTTTTTTGCTAATGAGTTTGATTAAAAAAATACTATGTGAAAAAAATAGTTATGTATACAACAAGGTCGATAAGATAGGGCATTATTAAACATAAGGGCTGGTTTAAGCCACGAGCGTAGCGAGTGCTTTATAGAAAGCCCGGGTGTTTAATAATGCTTATCGATCCTGTTTTATACAAAATTTGATGCATTTTTAAATAAATTAAAACAAAAATTTAAAAAAAACATCAGTTGTCCTAAAAATTAAATTTAAATTTTTTGTCTCGCTCACATTGATTTCATTTCCTGTTCTAATTCTAAGAGAAAATGTAGAAAGCAATGTCTTGCTTCTCTTTCTTTCACGAAGGAAATATTGTCCGTTAATGGTTTGTTTTAAATTTAAAAGGACCGTAAACAGTTGATTTATTACTAATTTGTACTAATTTAAATTTAAACCATCCAGTAAAACAGTGAAAAACACACACATATATCCGTAAATACAGTTAAACCCTACATAACAAAACTGTCGTACATATAAATTTGATCGATTTCTATCACAGAGGTCCCACTTTNTTACATTAATAATAAAGAAAAGGCACTAGTGATTTAAAGAATTCTTTAAAGCACTTTTGCTATAATAACGACTTTGACAGAACATATTTGAGTGTCATAATATCAAGTTTAAGCTTCAAAAATGCATAAAATACTTTAAAAGTCATTAAGTACGTGTAATAAGTCTTTAAGATAAGATTGTGTGTTAAAATGAGTAAAGAAAGTGATTTTTGGAATTAACCATTATTATTGCGGTTTTTAAAATAAATTGAATAAAATCATTTGTAAACGTAGATGAGTATTTAATATTAAAAATAAATATTGTTGTTTATTTCAAATTCATTTACTGTAAAAAAGTCGGACCTATATTTATGATTTTGGTCAAGGAAGAGATTGTTGAATCAAACTGTACAAATTGAGTCATTAGTGTCGAGCGTCTCTGCATGCATTTGCACAAAATCAGCACAGTCCATTGTGCAAATACCCAGCCGAACACAGGGAGAGAGAGATTTCACACTGGGACGACGACGACAACGGGGTTTGAAAGGTTTGAAAATCCGACAAGTGACGGAAATGCTCCTCTTTGGGCAATATAAGTGCCAGAAATTCAAAGACAAAGTCCTCAAATGGGAATAAATAAATTGGCATGTGTCTCCTTGAGAGCCTCGGGCGACATTACTTAGTCATTAAATGGACAAACAGTAAGAATAGAAAAAGGCAAGAGTTAAATAATAAAAAAGATAGCATCTTGAAAATACAAAATTTCTTGAAGCGGAAGAGTTGAATTGGCAAACAAAAACGGAAAGATTTGGTCCTCGAAACTAATGAGTATTCTCTTTAATTGGAAATTGTTTTGTGTGGGAAAATGTCAATAGTAACGGACGACATTAACTGTAAGTTGGGGAAATGTCTTTGAAGTTTTGACCGATTTTCTGCAATCGAAATGCCATGTAAGTGATATAGCTTAATCGAAAAATCAGAAACAGATACCCAAATCTCAAAGTAACACAATTTGGCGTCAATCAAATTCACTTCAAGTGAAAAGTTGATCCCAAAAATGATTGTATTAACTTTGTCAAACTTTACTTTATTGTGAATTCTCGTATTTAAAGTATTTTGTTATCATTATTGTCTTTGAAACTATATAAAAATGATTTTTTAATAAGAGATTCGCAATGGAAAAAACATTTCCTCTCTGACAGAGAGGTCTATTTCGTCCATATTTCCACTTTATTCAGTAACTTATCAATATGTTACCAGTGACTAATTCAAATTGCCTATTATTGTCAAATTATAGAATGATAAATTGTATAATTTTTAAATTTTATAAATTGTTATTAGTACAGGAAGAATCACCCTCAATACATGCTTTCATCATAATGTTCGTTAATAGAGGGTAACTACAATATATCTAGCCAGTAAAGTAGCTAAATCTATACTGCCCTCGTGTGCGACGCTGATCGGCCGGTTTAATTGTATACTCCTTTGTCATATAATTTATCTGCCTCATAGTCTATGTGTGGCACCCGGGTGCCTCCTCGGAGGCCATGGGTTTAATTCCTGGGCGGATAAGATTGACTGGGTCCTTTTCATCTGGTCTAGGTGCTATTAATGGATTAATAATACACTGAAAACAAATAGTTATGAAAAGTCTAGGCCCGTTGGTTGAGGTCTAGACTCCCCATGTTCCTTACAGGAATTGAAAGAGAAATTTCTCATCTTGTCAAAAAATTAATCTGACTCATAGTCAAGCGGTTGGCACACTTGTTTGTCTCCTCAAGGGCGTGGGATCTAATCTTAAGCGGATATTTTTCAAGCGCGAAAAAGTTTTTAAGTAATTGTGCAAAAAAATAAATAAAATATATTGACATCATCCGTTTACAACCGATCTATGTGATATTAATTGACTAACGATTCACTGAAAATAAATAGTCACTGAAATGTCAAAAACCTGTCGGTTGAGATTGAGACCCCCATGTTCCTTTAAAGAATTGAAAGAGATTTTTTTGTCTTATAATTTATAATTTTTAGCAAGAAATTATTGGCAATTTTATAATCTGTATAATGAAGCTGAATTTGTTTGGTAGGGTGGGAAATTTAAAGCAAGTCTACATCAAGAAAGCTGAGGTGTATAATTTATATTCCAATATCAACACATGAGTTTCAGTGTAGGAAGTAAACACCCTCACAACATATCTTGGTTGCTGTAAACCGGGAATAGCTGGTTAGTCATACTAATCGTTGATATTACTATCATTAAACTTATCCTGTAAATTGGTCATATCCATACTGCCCTCGTGTGCGATGCTGAACGGCGGGTTAAATAACACTTTTATCTTTTGTTATCCTACTCTGACATTTGCCAAACTCAATTGGACTTCAATAAAAATGGGATAAGAGGTAAATGTCCAGAAGACCAAAATCCTGCCAGTCCTAATGTACTCGTCAGAAACATAAGTCCTCATCCAAAAGCAAGATGAGTCGTTCGCTGCCATTGAGCGGAAGATACTGCGAAGGATCTTCGGCCCAGTACATTAGGAAAGACGATTCCGGAGTCCATACAACCATGAGGAATATGAGCGATACAACGGTGTAGATGTCGTCAAACTTATACGCCTCAATAGACTGCGTTGGACTGTGATTACTTATGTCGCATGAGTGAAGAAGACCCAGCTCGGAAAGTCTTCAGTGGTTCGATTTTAGGGACGAGGAAAAGAGGCAGACCATGTCTCAGGTGGAAAAAGGACGTAAATTAGGACCCCAAAAAATTTGGAATGCTGAATTGGCAATAGTCATCAAGGGACTGAACAGCTTGGAGGAGCGCGTTGAGGCAGGCCAAGACCGGAGCCCTGTTATAGCGTGTGTGGGCATTGAGGGGAGGTAGGTTACAAGGTATAGTTATATTTTTTAATTTTGAATATGTGGGTAATATTCAAAATTTGAGTCACAGCAAATAGTATTTTTAAATAGAGATATTTTGGAATTTCTTTTATGATTAAGTGGAACTTTCAATTCCATTTTCCCCGATTTTTTTAGTTTTGGAAAAGCAATTTCATTCATATTTAAATAAAAAAAAATTTAATTTAAATCCATGATGCTTTTATTGCCACAACCAGCGGTTCATTTCCCTTTTAATTATAATTTCATCTCCACCGACTTATACCGAATATTTTCTAAAAATAATGAAAATGACAAGAGTTTGTCGGGCCAGCTTGTAACTAAAATAAAACATAATCAAATTTTAAATAATAAGCAAATGTCACTAGTTTTCAATGAATTCAATTTATTTGATTAAAAAGCTCCCCATTGAAATAAAAAACAGATGTATGATATTAATTGATTGCAAAATAGTACAGTCCATTTCTTAATTAAGCATGTGATTGATGAAGATACAGTACAGTGAAATCTGTTTAATATGGCTACACTTATAGAGATCAACCGCTTCTTCTGAAGAAATACAAGGTGAATTTTTCTTAGGCCCTGTTCTCACTGAAAAGTCAGCAAGTTTACTGCTTGTGGAAGAGCCGCCCCTACTTTAAAAATCTAATATTCTAATTAACTGTTATGATTAGATAATAAAATTGCACATCTATGGAATCTTGGTTGTGCTGACTATTTTATGCAATTTTCAAACTTAAAATAGAGCAAATATTAACGGCACAAAAATAAATTGATTTTTGAATACACAACTTTATAAATTCATAAATTATTCAATTCTTGGAAATTCCATTTAATATAAGGATAAAATTTAAATTTCATTAAAATACATTACTATGAAAATTTTTTCTTTGGTCAAACCATTTCTAATTAAGACAAGGAAAAAGAACGAAAATAAATTCCTAAAATGTATTCTATTTTTAGATTTATTCATTTATTAATTTTAAAAAAGACGCAAATCTAGTTTTGAAGGTTTTACAAATCCTACCCAACGTCAAAATCTGATTTATTTGAATTCCCTATTTATAGAATTTTATTTGAACTGAAAGGGGAGAAAACGGCCTTATTTTCAACCTTTTCTCGGAATGTCTGCCTAAAACTAAGGTGGAAAATTAACCTCGATTCTGATTTCCATAACAATGATTTTGTTTTCAACGAGAGAAAGAAGGAAAATTTGCATGAAATATCAAGCTGTGCGATTTCGAGCCGGAGTCTTCTTCGTTCGTTCGTCGCCTGGAGCCTGACCTGATCCAATTTCCTGCCGCCCAATAAGGAGGACTACGACAAGGAGACAGTGAAATGAAATACGACTCACGTGGGAATCGAGTGGGGTGGATGGACTGGTCATAGTCCACATGGTATTTGTTGTCTTTAAATTAACATTCCATTTAATGGAAATAACCGCAAGAGAAAAGTGATCGCAACTCAAAAAAGCAACTACAAAATAAAGGTTTTGGTAATTCATGCATCATTTGCATAATATTTTAATTCAATTTCTTTTATATCGTCAATATTATTTTCTCATATAAATATGAAAATTCCCTTAATTAATACAGATACACTCTGTGATAAAACAACTGACGACTCTCAAAAATTCGAAGGCCTCTTTAAAATACTTTGAATTATCAAATGGATCTGCTGCTGCCCAGATTGATTAGTAATTTTTTAAAGACAAACGGCGGTTGAAATGTTGCACCAACAAATTTGTAACTTCGAATAGTCAACGTTAGATGCCGATGAGTTCGAATTAAAGCGTGGTTTTGGTAAATAGCAGAGGTTTACTTCGTTTAAATGAAAATTGTATGGATTTATTTCGAAACATCAAGAGATTTTAAAGGGACGTCGTGAGAGCTTCAAATTATTAAGAGGTTCCAATTATCGAAGGTTTGAATTATCGAGAATCGACTGTAGTAATTTAGTATTTTCTCAAAAGAATTAAAGAATTCTTTAAAGCACGTGTGCTTTTTTATTAATGTGTGATCTCCGTGAATGAAATCGATAAAATTCATATGTACATCAGTTTGGTAATGTAGGGTTTAACTGTATTTGCGGATGTATGTGTGTGTTTTTGACTGTTTTATTGGATGGATCAAATTAATTCTAAATCAACTGTCTTGAATGTGACAATGTAAGCGAGACAAAAAATTAAATTGAATTTTTAGGACAACGCATGTTTTTTTTAATTTTTTTGTTAATTTATTTAAAAATGCACAACATTGTGTATAAAACACGGTCGATAAGTATTAATAAACACTCTGGCCTTATTTAAGTCACTCGCTACGCTCGTGGCTTAAACCAACCCTTGTGTTTAATAATGCCCTATCTTATGGACCTTGTTGTATAAATAACTATTAATTACAATATACAGGTCTACTCGGTGAAAAAACCACAATCACATCTTTGATATCTCTTGAATCAAATGTCGCAAGAACTACAATCTAAGAAGTATTACTTCCAAATAAATTTTAAGTATTTGTTACAGTTAATTTCCAAATAATTTACTTAAATCATCGTAAAACCGCAAAACTCTTATTTACCAAATCTGTTACGCACTTCTTTTTTTTCTTATAATATACATTTCTTATGAAATATATTATTAGGAGTAGTAAGATTATTTAAAGGATATCGAAAATCTTGGTGACAAGAGCATGATTGTTATAAACATTTGATTTCGAAAATTTAGAAAATATTTGTACCAAACCCTTACGCGTAGGTTTCATACAAATTTTGCGATCCACCAGTTTATAAACGTGCGCCACCTAGAAGCACAGCAAACTAAATTCATACAAAAAAGACGGTTTGCTGTGTTTTCAACTGCGTTAGCTTACTGTGTATTTTTAATAGTATTGTGTCTGGAAATTACCAAATCTAGTGGAATATTTTTGAACTTAGTGAATTAAATTTTAAATGGAAATTTTTCTTTAAAATACTGTGCATATAGAATCCGGAAGATGTGTCATCAATAAAATAATGACAGTTATCAGATTTTATAGTAATCTTTCTTAAAATTTGAGTTTTACCAAATTTTTAATTTCAATCCATTTATTTATATTAGTATTGGTGTCGTGTACAAATTTAATTTTAATATTTAATATTTCTTTACGTTGCTTTTTGACGCGGTTTAGAACTAATTACAAAAACACGGGACGTTCCGAGATTTGTGTTTTGTAAGTGTGAGTTTCAAATTCAAACTGGTAGTCAAAGTGGACATTAGTTTTTAAAAAATTTTAAAAGATTATTTGATCTTTCATTTAAAATTTTTACAATACAATTAAAGAAATTACTGTTCATAAAAGATTTATAAATAGAATTTTGACCAAAAACTATATTAACTTACAGCAATATGTACAGTTTGTATAGGTTTGAAGTACATACACATGAATAACGGGATAATTATTATTTTAATGCATTTAAGTAACATCTTACTTTTGTTGCCAAATTCTTTTTTTATAGAACTAATAAAAAATTTGATTATGGTTTCTCTTTATTATAAAAGTGTGACCACCACCGTAAAAAATCACAGAGTTGAGCAAATCTTTCTTTTGGTTTTTAAAAAATTTTCAAGAATTATTTTGATTTTTGTGTTAAATTATTTTGTAAAGTATACAATTTAGTATAAGACTTTATAATTTGACACGGTCTATAAGCTTTCTCATCCCACGAGCTTTCAGTATAAATTACTATTATTGTGAATTTGACGATGCTTTATTATAAAAAGATGTTAAAAAAATAGAGTAACGACCACAATTAGAATCTTGTTTGTTTATGAGCATAAAAGTCGCTTCTTAAGAGTCTTTTTCAGTATTACTTAAAGTAGCAAAAAAACAATCAAATATATCTGACCCTAATGTAACTTAATTGTCATTATAAAAATAAATAAATTCACTTGTTTGTGAGTAGTGAAAAATTAAAAAGTATAAAAATTTAGTAAATATGGAATCATTAACTTGTTTTCCAATATTAATTAACCTTTGGCAACGAAAAGGAAATAAATATTTTTAATTGTGAAATTTTAAGTAGTAGCTAAACCATCCTTACTTATGCGAAAACAATTTAATTAAAAAGTCTAATGTAAAAAAATTAATTTTATAAAGTATTCAAATGTAAAAAAAGATGAAAAAGTTTTATGGAATATGACCGTTTCCTTTGTTATCACAATTACGTTTTCTGCTTCTGCTCTCCTTAGGTTGTAAAAGTAATAAGCTGGTCTGGCGGGCTTTGGCCTGGGGATTAGCTGTCAGTTAGATGTAATTAATGTTCCCTGTTTATCGGTGCAAAAAAATCGGAAAATTGCACAGAGCGAGAAAGACTAGAGTAATGACAATGAAGGAGATGTATGACCCGTGTTTCGCCATTTATTTTTGCATTATTTTATTTGCTTTCTTTAGACATTCAGTGCTGAAATTGAGCACGTCCTAAACAGTAGTGTGCAGTGGCAAAAGTCAAATTCGAAATGCAATTCCATGAGTATTTTATTGGCCCGATTCCGTGACATCACGAATGCCAGCTAATTTCGCACAGCTGAACCGTAACCTTAGCATCATTCAGCCAGTAATTGATTACTCAGATCCGAACACCATCCAGATTATAGCACTACTCCGACAGTCTAATCGCTTTCAAATGGCTTCATTTCAATGATCAGACGGCTGTTATGGAATTATATGATAGGATTATCATATTCACGTGTTATCGATTATCCATCTTTGTGGTATAAAATTTATAGAAAATTATACTAAAATGTGTTTTTATGTATAAGGCTCGATTATATCTAACTGTTAATGAAATGATATTTTTATATTAAAGTAAAGATATAGATTTGTTGAGTTTTATTCATTTGAATATACCCGTATCGTCACAATTGGTTTAGATACCATAAGGGCAGCGATTGGGGTAAAAGGATTTATAAAAGTGATTTTTTTGTTTTGGGGTAAAGTAAGTATTTGTCAAAAACTCTCTTCCAGACTAACCGTGGCGCTACGGGAACGAATGGTGCTCGCACTTACAAAAACCTCAATTGTTTATTGTGCTTGAAGATAGGATGGGACCGCCATAAAGGTATTACTTTAATTATTGCCCATAAACTTATTATTCCATCATTTAAAAAACAATCGTTGAACCATCCCTATACCTTGTTCATCATTATGAATCTCGCGAGATTGTTTTAAATGATTGAAGAGGATAACGTTGACGGACTTTTAACAGTTACAATGCTTTGGACTGGTTATAACTAAGCGTTCGCACGCAATTCTTGGTGTCCTCCTGTTACACACTTTAGACGCTCGCAAATTTCATCATTTAGGATTGTTACTGGCTAGAAGTTTGGAGTATGTAGATCACGGCGACGTAAGGCCAGGTCATGGATGCTGTCGATTTCGAAGTCCCTCAGTAGTTGGATGGTTCTAATAAACTAAGAGTGGGGCACCCAATGTTCGAATCATTTTGGAGTTGTTGGTCAATTCTGGACATTAGTGATTTCGAGTTGATCGACCATAGCTTCAAGAAATATGTACATCCAAATTGACAGGATTATATTGCGGTATAGTACAAGACAGAATTGCAGAGGTACTATATTTCGATTCAGTTGTCCGTGATCCTTGTGAAAGTGCCGAATAATTGTGATTTGCTTATTTTTAAATAATATATGTTATTTTTTAATGTATTTTGAACCAAAATTTGTATTTTGAAATTTATTAATACCAAATTCATTTGTATCTATCGGACAATTTTAAGGGTAACTCTAATATATAATTAATTCTTATATTGAGGATAACCCGTCTATATGGTATAGTCTAGTGGTTAACACCCTAGCGTGCTACCCCAGACGTGTGAGATTAAATCCTGGATTGCTATTTTTCATCGCGGAAAAAGTTTTCGATTTGTGTATATCAATATCATTGTGAATTAATATTCCTAATGAATTATAATATAATAGTTAAAAATAGAAATAATATGAACGGATTGAATGGATCCGTTGACAACTGGTCTTGGTGAAATTAATTGACTAATAATACTCTGAAAACAAACAGTCATGAAAAGTCTAAACGCGCTGATTGAGGTTGAGACTTCCCCAAGTTCTTTACAGAAATGTAGAGGAATTGTTTAAAAATAATTTCTTTGATATAAAAATATTTTTCTATTCTTAAAGGAGAAGAGTTCGGTTTTTACAAAAACAACTTAAACTGTCATCAAATACAATAAGGATCTATTATATTTCTTAAAAAGAAGAAAAAAAAATTCGCAATCAAAAACCGGATCAACCCCAGCGCTACTCAAATTGAATATCGCGTCATTAGTGTCGAACCTAGTTGAGTCACATGTAGTTGTGTATTGATATTGGAAACTATATTTGATATTTGCAGATATGAGTTTAAAAGTAATTAGTTGTTAGTAACACATTTAAAATAATTAAAAAACTAAATATTTGAAGAAAAATATTAAACTTAAACTATAGAGCTCGTATTAGCGTAATTGGATGCAAAAATTCGCAACATTCTGAGTTTAAATGTGTTACTATTTTTTTATTGTCGTATAAGAGGCAACATCAATACCCACTAATATTAGATAAAATATTAATTTTTCCTTTATAATTTATAGTACTTAATTATAATAATGTTTATAATATTATATTTCTAAATAATAATAAATTGTATATTCATATCAAACTCTTTACCCTTTCCTAAAATTGTATCCGACCTTTACTGCCCTAGTAAACGGTTGTCGTATTGCGAATTGATTAAACATTTATTCAATCCAACACTGTTACAATAAAAAAAATAGGCAGACACACGGCTTACGTGTGCAGGAAGCGGTGGGTAGTACTCATGACACCAATGAATAGTGATAGTGCATCTTATCTCATATACGTATATATGGATAAGGGCTATACCTCATTCATAGGTTGTGTGTTCCAGTTTTACATTACATTACATAATACTTAAATTGCTTACTTTGGAAGAGAACTCTACAAAATATTGAGCAGGTTTAATCAGTCTAGAAATATTTACTTTTTAAAACTAATTTCATAATTGACAGAATTTCCACCTGTTATAGAAATTTACACCAGATTTTAATCTGCAAGCAAACTTGCGTACCGTTTCTATTAAAAATATTCCGATGAGTCTTTGATTATAGCCTTTTAATTAATTCAATTTGAAAATGAACCAAAATTTTTTTGGACATTTTCATGTAGTCATTGAGATTTCTAATAAATAAATTGTTACTATGGTAACTTTTTGGTGAATAAATTGTGTAACCAAATCTCAATACTCTTAAATTAGTACTAAAGATGATAATCCTAGTTATAATTCCTCTCCAATCGTAGTGTATCTCTTGTTTATTTGCATTGAAACTGTCGTAATTACCCATTAAACATGGCGATACAGTTTCATGCTAATTCAATTCGATTTGGGTCGGAAACAGCGAAGGAGGATCTATTTCTGTCATCATCTTCATCATCGTCCTCTCATCTTTTCTCATCAATTCATCTCGTCTTAGGGACGTGAAATAAATTGAATTAGGATGAGGATGCCGCAAATGAGAAGACATGAGAACAAAAGACGACCAAAACGAAACTATATACAATAAACTAGTCCGATTTGCTCTCAGTCTTTGCCAATTTCTTGTTCATTTTTCCCCACATTGCCATTGAAATGAAAATGAAACGACAGAGAATTAGAACAATTTAAAGAAATTGGCAATGTTGTCGTAGTCGTCGTCTCGGATCAAAAAGGGTAATGTCATTAATAATGCCATTTCGGGTCCTGGTTTGAAATGCCGGTCATGATTGAGCCATTCCTCTGGAATATTTACATGGAGAAAACCCAAACAGCCATAATCATTTTATATTGTTTTTGTCGTCCTCATCCTCGTCGTTGTCGTCCCAAAGGCAGTATTTGTGGCCAACCATATGTAGATCATTCACTTTCAACTCTCTTTCTCTCGGCTGCTAAAATTAGCAAATTAGTATTCAAATAAGCAAAACGACGCTATTTGTTACGAAAACTCCATAATTTGTCCCTTATTTCAAACTGGCTGCTACCCGTCCTCATGTCCGTCCTCCTCCCCATTTTCCCACAAAGATAGACTAACAGAGAAAGGGACACTCACAAAATCAATATGGAATTAGGCCAATAGAGAAAATCTAGTCTTAAGCAATTTTAATCACCATATAAATTTCATTTTAACTGACTTCCCCTTTTTACGTGTGAATTTTACAATATTCTATTATTCAGAACTAGGGATTGGATAACCGGAAGATATTATCATGAATAAATTTACAAAGAATTTCCGGATATCTGGTTAATATCCGTGTAATTAATAAATTTCAAATGTTTACTTGAACTTTTTCAACAGATTAAGTTCTTATTTTTGCGGGACATTGCTGAATTCTCATAAATTTAAAGAATCTTTTATGAATTCCTTAGTTATTAACTGCCAATTTACTAAACTTGGAACATAATAAATTGTTCTAAATAAATATTATTCCTTCAAGGAAACATGGAGAGTGTTAACCTCATCCAACAGATTTTTGAGTGTATTACTAGTCAATTAATTTCACCTAGAGTGCTTGTAAAAGGATCCAGTCAATCTGACCCGCCCAGGAATTAAATCCATAAATTCCAAATAGGCCGTAGAGTACGTTGCACTAGAGATAAGGTAAGGAGTGAGTACCATATTCTAAGTACAGCACGTGACTCGACCACTTTATTTTTCCCACGCAATCTAATTGGGGATTGGGAGACTGTTCTTAATGGAACAAGCAGAGATCTCCGATATCTAGCGGATAAATTTAGGTATAATTTTGAACTAACACATATACTTTGTTAATGTCATTGGAAAGACTTGAATGTTTGCCAAGCTATTGAATCCCTTTGGTGACAGTGTAAGACAATTAAATCTCACGTATAATAATTCCATATTTTTTTCTGTATGGCTGTTGAAAAATGTTTACATTTAAGTAAGCAGTCATTCTTATAGAAATTGCCACATAATTACATACGGTTTAGTTATACATTACTGAACACCCACGGGCATTTGCAAGTAATGTACATCCACATAATAAGCCCATTGTACTAAAATGTGTGGAATAGTATATTTCGATACAAGTGGTGAAATAAAGCACGATTTTACCATTTTGACGAGCGAGTTAAGATAGGTAAGTGAGTGCAGTTATAACCGATTTCATATGTGTATCGAACGCTATTTTGTGTATTTCTGAAAAATATACCAGTTAATCGATAATTAATAATAAAATCGTTCACAGCGGTTTTTTCAATTTGTGCAACAACAATTCACAGCGAAATTCTTAACGGAAAAGACACAAAATAAAGTTTGAGAATATTTTTTTCGATATTCATTAGAGTTTCGTTTTGTTTCACTTTATCCAACAAATTTGTCTGAAAGTTAAAATTTGGTCACCATTGTTGCCCTTAAACTATACAATATTGGTCTCGGCTATGCCATAGGACCGTGATTATGTTGCAAATTAATTAACGTCTCCGGTTTTAAAATTTTAATGTTTACCGTTTCTGTTTATTCCCTACTAACCCTAACCTCTTTCCATATACCATCATATACTGATTTAATTCATATTAACTGTTCAAATTACTAACATAAAACCTCTTTTGAAAAGTGGCTAGGCCTGTACTGCCCTAGTGTGCGGTGCTGAATGGCGGGCGTAATAATCACTTTATCCTATTCCATCATTAGACACATAAAAATAATTTTAAATACTTCTATATATATCTATAGTAATAGGGCCCGCAATTGTGATAGGAAGGGAGAGCTAGGGCGATATACGAGAAGGGGCCAAACCCAACATAACAAACTTGACGTACATATAATTGATCGATTTCTTTCACGGAGGTCAAACTTTAATAATAAAGAAAAAGCACTAGTGATTAAAAGAATTCTTTAATTGGCTATAATAGCGACTTTGACAGAACAAATTATGATATTATATCGATTTTATGTAACTAAAATGCATAAAAGTAATTTTTACTAAGGTGCTCTGTTTCTGTTATAAACAGAAAAATTAAATCAAATGTTTTATTCACTTGACAGAAATATTCCTTCCTCCGATTTTGTGTTTAAAAAATAAAAAGACAATCTAAAAATGAAGGTCTTTAGACCAAGTTTGTCATTTCATTTTTTACTTCATAATTTGTAAATAAAGTGCAAATATATATGCGAATTATATTGATTTTTGCAATAAAACTGGTTAAAAAAACAAATACTTGTTATACAAAATATATAATTTTCTGTAAGAACAATATTTTTGGGAATAAAGACAAAAGGATAGCACAATTGGATTTAGACAAAATCAAAGAGAGAAAAAAGATTTTTTTCTGTTACAAGGAATGACCTACCCCATTGTAAATCGTATTCAATCGCGTAATCCCAAAGAATCGTGTCCTGGATTCGCATCGCCTCCGAATGATGGTTAAATTAGGCGGCTGCTTCTCCGACTCGGGCTCCTAATTAAAATTCAATCCACGATATCGCACGACTCGCCTGGACGAGCTGTGCTCCGTGTGAGCAACGATACATATTTTTCCGCTCGGCAAAAGATTGCTCAGATGCCGCTGGTGGTGCTTCTGAGGGGACACCAGGCGAAGATAAACGGAGCCAATTTAAAATGCGTCTCACCAACCAACAATCATCAACGGTGATGCTGGCGGTGCACCATGGGCATGGTTTTAAATCTGATTAATTAACTGTTTGGTTTAAATTTCCCATATGATATTGCAGTCGATGGTTTTGGGGAAGCGTATAGTTTTATGGAATCTATTATATAATAGTGGTATTAAATTTAAATTGACAATCCAATTTATGGGAAACAATATTTCAAATTCTTGATAAGTTTTGATCGTTTTATCTTAAATCAATTGTAGATAGTATTTTAAATTATACAAAAAACATTAAATATTTAATTATGTGCGGTTTCTTTACACAATTTGGATTATATAGCGATAATTCGAACCCATGGTAAATTGACCCTTTACTGATGAAATTGCAGAAGCACGGTCAGATGGATGCCTAAATGTAGTCACAACATATTTTGCAAAAAATGCCCAAGATGTGACGGAAAAGTTTTTGTTTTATAATTTTAGTTTTATAATTACTAATACCAAAGAAAAATTGAAAACTAAAATGTGTAAAATATTCATGAGAATTTGAAATTTAAGCCTTCCACCTGACCGTGCTTCGGGAATGTTCTACTTTCTTCTAATTACTTAATACTTAGATAAACAGCTCGTTCATTTTTTTACATTAATCATACTTTTTTCATGTAAAGTTTTTTTTGTTGAAAATTTTAAAATCAAGAGTACTGTTTATATGATAATCCCATGAAATGGATATAATAGAGATAATATGAGGAATATGTGTTTTTCCACTTAGGTTTTGACAACAGATTGTAATAATTTTTATAAATTTAATTCAATTAATAAATAATAATAATATACTAAGGTTCGCACCTACATAAAAGTTCCAATCTTAGTATATTATATAGTTATCACGAGATCCCTACAAAATGATTCGTATTGATTTTACATTTGATATTTCGAAGAACTCGATAATTCTAATTTTAAGATTTTCTAGTTATCGATAGTCGACTGTATATTAAAAATGAAAATGTCTTTATTATTGAAATGGTTACTCAATTATGAGAGTGAAATAAAATAATTTGTGTGAAAACTGCATCAAATTCATTTTTGATATATTTGGAATTGAAAGTAAATTGCTAAATATGGAAATTTGGAAAAATAAACAATATTTTCTGACTATAAAAAATATGATTTAATTAGTTACATATTCACCATATTTACGGATGTTTCTGTGATGATATGAATTAAAATAAGTTGGATAACGATTGAAAAAAGAATGATAAAAATAGTCTTTTATGGTAATTGAGAATCATAAATTAGATTAATAAGAGGCATTATCAATCCCACTAACAAATTATACTCTAACCATACTAATTATCTATCTCTAATGAAACATAAAATCAATTTCTTATACTGTGTTTGACTTTTACTGTCCTCATGAGCGGTTCCTGAATGGCGGGTCGATTTCACAACCCGTCCAATTCACAAAACATTTTACAAAATATTTTAGATTTATAAATTTCGATATTTTTTATTTTAAATTCACCAATAGTGCGTCGTATGTTTAGCTTGACTGGTGTTTTGGTGGTTGATTTTGCTTAGGGAGAGTGTCCTGGTTTTTGTAGGTGGGTGTTGAGGTGGTGGCGGCGGTGGGCTGATGAAAAATGGAAATCTTACGTGGAAAGCCATAACTCATCGCGCGCGAGGCCAACAAAACGTGTTCATTCCTGGCTGGTACCTGGCTCCTGGTCTGGATTTCGTCTCGGAATTAAGTGCGATTACTGGACCAAGGCCGGACATTAACATACTGTAATACATTTTCCCGGAGCATTAATCATTTTTATGGAAGAAGACGGCCTCCAAAATTGCACATTTCTTCGGGGCGAAATTTGCGCAAAGATTTCGATTTTTGCGCTCTCCTCCCATTCCAATTTACGTGAGATAATTTGAGTAAATTGTAATTAGCGATGCTGTCGGGACCATGCTTATAAACACAAGCACACACTGAAATTGTTTTACCTGGGAGCTGAAACGACTTCTGGCTTTGGGACTCTTCCTCCTTACTGCTCCTGCTGATGATGATGACGACGACGACGGAGAAATGATAACATCTTGGCTCGATTTTACATTTAATCAGATTCCACTTAGTAATTTACTTTGCCGAAGCCTGCAAAATTAAATTCAAAATAAATTCCATCCATTTTTTTATCATCTTGTTGTTTTATTATTATTCAGCTTTAAAAAGCTTTTTCCATTATGATTGCAATAACACGACGATAACACGTTAGCTTCTCTCTCTTCGTCCTTGTTCAAAAGGAGGATGAGACAATGCATTCTAATATAGGGTTGCCAACCACATTTGTTAATAAGTATGGAGTATAAAGTGTTTAATTAACGAAATTTATGCGTTACTAAATGTGGATCGAATGCGCATTTAATGCATTAGTTAATTTAAGAATTTTTTTAAA
Organism: Clogmia albipunctata; assembly: GCA_001014945.1. Classification (NCBI taxonomy): domain Eukaryota; kingdom Metazoa; phylum Arthropoda; class Insecta; order Diptera; family Psychodidae; genus Clogmia; species Clogmia albipunctata. The sequence continues at coordinate 18,734 of JXOV01004226.1, forward strand.
GTACCAATGCTATTGTTTATTATTAAAGTGGAACTGTACGGGTGCCAAAACTACACGAGAGTAAGTTAGCGGGCATACACTTTTTAAAATGAGAGACTACAGACAAGAGAAAAAGATTAAATGTTCCCTTCTCTTTTTTAAAAGGGCGCTGCACTCAGCTTGCTTGGCGTGGAAAATTAGGTAAAGTTATTCGTAAATAAGTGCTTGTGTTTGGCAATGCGTTCTTACAATGATAACTTACTACTATGGTCTTTACTTATTACTAGTTTCATCAATTCTAAATGGCAAAATTATTACCACATAAAATTATTCTTATATGGCTTCTTTTCCTGGTTGTTTTCTTTTTGATAGTGATTATTACATCAATTTTCAATATTTTGGCTTTGATTATTATGACATTTTTTATCTCTAATACTGGCTTCTATATATACTTCTAATAGAATGTTTTTTTTAAACCATAGAAGTATATACCAATGATATATTTTAATAACATAAATAACAATAAATAAACTATTCCCACGACATTCACGACGGAACTAGGGAAAGTCTCAACATCAACCATCGGATGTTAGACTTTACGTGACTGTTTGTTTTTTCAGTGTATTAGTATTTAGTTAATAGCACCTAGACCAGTTGTAAACGGATCCAGCCAATCCGCCCATTTCATTTATTTGTTTCCGCCATTACTTATTTTATAATTCGCTATGAATATTATTTCGTAATGTTATTGTGATATACACAAATGGAAAAAATTTGTTCTGTCAAAGATTTTTAAAGAATTCTTTAAAGTAATAGTTCTAAAAAACAACTATTTAGAAAAGTAAGATGATAATTTTTGTCATGTAAGAGAAACAAGACACGCCTCGTGGGCGATGTGGTAACGCATGCGGCTGCCTCTTCGGAGTCAATTGTTTGATCCCTGGGATTGACTGGGTACTTTTTCAATTGGTCTAGGTGCTATTTATAGACTAATAATACACCGAAAACAAATAGTCACCGAAATGTCGAAAAACCCGTTGGTTGAGGTTGAGTTCCTCACAAAAATTGAAAGGGAAATTTTTTTAAAGAGAAACAAGATTTAGCTTTCTCTATCTTCTTGTGGAATTAGAAATGATAACAATAACAGTATTAGGGAGTGATCTTAATTTTAAATTTAAATATAATTTCTTAAAAAATAAAATTTTGAATAAAACACGGTCGATTAACATTATTAAACACATTGGCCTTCTATAAAGCTTGCTACGCTCGTGGCTTTAATAATCTAGTTTTTAGTAATACCTTAACTTATTGACCTAGATGTATAAATAACTATTACCTTGTCTCAATTGAAAAATATTCTATTTTCTTTAAGTATAACCGTTGAAAAACATTTTTGAAAAATTACCAAATAAAGTACACTATGGGGTATTTTTTAAATTATCTTATGATGGGAATAGTTAAAAATTTCGAAAAATTTCAAGATTTTGGAAAAAATGGGTTGCTATGGCTTAGTAGGCCGCTAGTAACTATCTTTGAGGGTCTAAAAGCCCTAATTTCGATAAATGAGAAAAAAATATTTAAAAAAACTATCGAATTCACATTAAGTAATGATGACTATGGAAAACTGTACTCTTAGTACATTGCTGGATAGTAATATTGAAACAATAGAACAGCTAATAAAGTCACAATCTCGGGTAGTATTTTCTGTCATAGCGAGTTTTAAAGTTATTACGCGTCGTAGCTAACAAACCGCCCGACGTATTTAACCCGAAGGATATTATTTTAGTATTACAACAAATTTCTTACTTAAACATACAATACATTGTTTTGACATTGGACGATTGGTTCAGAATTCATGATTTTTCAAAATCAGAGCTTTTACACTTTCAAAGAGAGTTATTTGCAATTATTTTTGACTTACAATTTTGATTTGTTTAGAGTAATATTGTGTGTAAATCTGCTCCTGCGATATCTGTTTCAAGAGATATCAAGGAATCGTGGGTTTGTTTATAAGGCTCACTCGCGCTGTACTTGTTCAGTCTTTACTTGAACAACAACCAAATCTTGTTGTTACCAATTAATTGACTGCCATTGAATTGAATATCGGAAAAACAGAAAGGAGGCTTGTTAGTCATATTTATTCTTTCTATAAAATGAGTCATACTATTAAATATTCCTATTAAAATTCTGTTACGCATGTTGTTAATCTCATTATTTCAGAAATGATTTGTGGAGTTTAAATTCAATTGTCTGTAAAAAAATCAAACTTTTGCATTGAAGACAAAGTTATGAAATTTGATTAAAAATTTTAAATATCAATTCCATTAAAAACTAATTTCGCCTGTCAACTCTAATATTAAAATAAGGAATGAGTAGCTCGATTGTGAGGTGCTGATGAGCGAGGGGCTGGGATTAGCAGAAAATACGTACTTGCATGCTGACGACAAACTAATCAGACACCCTGAACGTGTTTAATATTTGTTGCGATCGTGTTTAATGCAAATTCCAGTGGATTAGGTTCGTTTTGCAGAGATTCAAAGATTGCTTTTGATTAGATTTTATTACTTAATTGAGTTAAATTATAAGCCAGTAAACGCTTTCGTGAATTTCGTTTGCCAAATTATTATTAAACTCTGGTTCGCCATTCTTCAAAAGTTCCAATCTCACGGTTCGTTTCCCAAACTCTGGGCGAAAACTGGTCCAGAACAGAGCGATATCATCTGCATATATAATCAACAGCCAGACATTTTCTTGATAAATTTAATTTCCCCACAAAAGCTCGCCGAATTGTATCCTGCTGCTGTTCTCCTCTCGTTCTCTCTGCTCCATGAACTTCGGAAACTGAAATCTCGTTTAAATTCGTTATTATTATGAGTCTTCCCAATGATTCCCATTCGATTTCAAAACTTTGACACAAGCTAGGGTTCTTGAATATAAACAAAAGGATTACATATAAAAATCAGATTATAGTAAAAATATGAATCAATTTTGAAAAAAGTATAAATGAAGACATAAAAAATAATATTTTCCAGAATAGTTGTTTTTGCAATTATATTTAATGAATATTAATAAGAATTCGTTTAAGCCGTTTCTTATTATTTATATAAGTTTTTGCATATTTTTCAGAATATAATAGCTCCTCATTGGGATATTACAAATCATAATATTTAAGTAGTCTATGCTTTCTTTAGAAAGTTGTTTATTGTTTGGTAGTGGTTGAATAAACATTCATATTCAATTATTTGATTAAATACAATAGATTAGTACTTTTGACAAAATTTCATTTATTAAAATTTTAATAAAATAAAAAAAAAATAATTATTTTAAGGATATTAAAAGCCCAATTTATTTGTACGATTGTATGTTAACAAATCAATAATTTACACTTCTTCTTCGACGACACAACCGTCACCGGACTGGGTCAAACCAATTTTGGCTTTAAGAAATCAAAGTTATCCAATGACAGCGTATTTATTGATAGTATCTTGCCACCGAAACAAAACACTCGTACTAACAAGAAGACCATCTCTTTCATAACATTCATCTGCATCTATTCATCAAGTGGCTGCAAATTACTATATTAGAAAGATTCGGGTTATCTCTTCGATTTTATACATTCCATCCAAGCTTTGAAAAAACTGTGTGGTCGAACGAATAGCATTGACGATACTAGTAGTTAGACTGTTGAGGCTGAGAAAATATTTTTTTTTGTAAATTGTAAATAAATACAATTTTGAATTGGGTGTCTAATTTAGTTTGGGCACTTTAATATTCAGGGCTGCGCAAACTATGTAGTGGACAAGAAGAGTTTTTTTGAAGGAGAGATGATTTGTGGACTTTGATCTGTAAACTCGTGGAAAGTGAAAATTTGGTTGTGAAGATACTTCTCAAGGGAAAATTTGTTAAATGTTCATCAATTTGAAATATTTGTTTATAAATATTTATGTTTTTAGGGTGTATCAACGATTACTTAGCCAAAATTAAAGACTAAATCTATAAAACCGGCCTTTTTTATTTGAAAGCGAAAGGAAACAAAAACTTTGTGGTAAAGTGAGTCAAGAAAGAGGTATTTTCTATCATACTCCTATCTTTAAAAACTCATTACATTTGTATTCTAGAATTTTACTCGTGTTTAATTGTGTTCTATTTTCCCCACATATTTCAGAAATTAACGGTACCTCATTTTATTAGAATAATAATGTCAAATGATAGTTAAACTGATTTTCTGTAACTAAAAAGGATACAATAATAATTACACTCCTACTCACTTTAATAAGGTCGCATAATATTTTAGCTGATTGAAGCGCTAAAACTCGTTTTCAGTTATTTTCGTCAATTGATGTAGTTGGTTAGGTATAGTTCTGATATATCTGGTGATCTATCACTGATAGTTTTTTTCTTCTGAAATTTGGTTTTAACCGATTTTCATAACAAATATCATTATTTATTCCAAAACCTTAAATTATTATAAAATTTTACTATGACCCCCGAAAATAGGATTATTTTCATATTAAATCTGATTATAAGTAATATAATTTCAATTTTACGGAATTATCAATGTTTTAAATCTTAGAACTATTGTTGTATGTGTATGGGAGTTTTTTCAATGAAATTATTAAAAATTAGGCATTAAAATTAAATTAGTGTTGTTATTTAAACATTTGAAACATCACATTCATAATAAAGACGGAAGTAAATTTCCTACAGAAAAACCTTGATGATACTAGGCCCATAACCTTAACATTTTATGTTTGTGCTGATGAATTTCTTTTAATGTTTTTCTGTTTCTTAAATGATGTTTAAATGGGTATGTATGAATAACAATAAAAATATAATAATGATTTTGTTTTTATTCAGAACATTAAATTATAACAAAATCATTAATTATTTAAAGTCAACATAGAATAATGCCCATTATCGCAAAATAAAATAATATCCATCAACGCTTTGAATGGAAACCCTATTACTGTTGCAATTTAAATTTGTTCTCTTTTTTCCCCGACAATGTTTCGCATAAATTTTTATTTATTTAAATATCTGATGGAAATTCAATAATGACTTCCGCTGCAATCGATTATAATTTGCAAGTAAAAATTTAATGGAGAAATTTCGCAAACATCTGGTAATGATGTGTATTCGTAATTACGAATTAAATATTTACTCTTAAATCAGGATTTCCGCTTTAAACGACAGATTAAATGAATTGGTTTCTATTCTATGAGTTTGTTGATTCCCAAAATAGCAGTAGTAATTTGTCAAATTGAGTGTCCTTTTTAACCTTAATGGAAAAATCTCCAATCACAAAATTAATGAATGATGATGAAAATTGCATTACTTCCATTACTCGGGTAAAATCATATTATCAACAATTTGGAAAGTCTGCAAAATGGAGGAAAAAGAGAAGCTGAAAGTTTCTAAGAATCAATGCTTTATATAGAATCCCTTTAGTCTTAAAACCAACTTTTTACGATTTATATTAAACTTTCAGTTTTTATTAATAGAAAGAGACAAGTTTGAAATTTATACAGATTATAGGTTTTTATCCTTTTTTATATTTTTTTTAGAGTTTTAGGAAATTAATTCCATTAACCACAAAGTGTAAAGTTATTTTGTATAAGCATTTGAAACACTTTAAAGTAAGCTTTAATACAGAATTTTTTTAAAATAAAATTAAATAAAATTCTTGATTGCAATATATCAAAGTTCATTTATATAAAATTAAAATAAATAATGTTCAATATAAAAAATACACCGATTCCATGGTGTATTGAGTGCACATACACACCCTCAATTAAAGTTATAACCGCACCCGTTTTTCCTAGATATCTCTGAAACCAGATGAAGCTTTAACTACTTAATTACAAACCCTACAACTTTAAGTCATAGCAGATTTGCAAAGACTTAAATTAATCTTTCTAAATTCCGAAAAATATATCCATAATTGTAAAAATTATAGTCGCAACCTCCAGTAGCTCAATTTAAAAGCCCAGATTTCGGAAATCGAGAAAATTGTTCAAATTTTTTTAAAATCAAGTTAAGTAATTAATTACAGTGAGATTTGATCTGCATATATTCACATGTGCTTGGAATAGTGTATTAATTAAATGATAATTGTTCAATATATATTTATCTAGTAAAAATTAAAAATATCTTAATTGTCAATGACGTGTACATGTATCGTGTCTTGTCAACTAAACAACTTTGAACGTTAAATTCTAACTCGGTAATAACGAACGAAAAGAGACGTAAATAAGAAAAACGGAATGAATTTAGCAATCTACTTAACAATTAAATATGATTCTGTAATAATAATAATATAAGAATGGATAGTGCCCAATGGCACCTGCACTGCGACCTATGAGATTTATTGTGCATTTGTCTATGTGTTAGTTCTAGATCAGGAGGTCTGTAACCTTTCTAATGAAAGTCACAATCTTCCGGACCGGAATGTTTCTAATCTCACTTGATTCTAGCACCTCACGAGAAAGAACCTCCCTTCTAAGTCTGACCAAAGCCCCACATTCACATAAAATATGCTCTGTAGACTCATCCTCTTCCAGACATAACCTGTAGACAGTCTCATCTGAAAGGGCCATTTTATTCAGATGATATCTAACGGGATAGTGTCCTGTTAAGAAGCCAACTAGTCCTCTGAGATCTTCCCTGCTAAGCTTGCAGGTGTCTCCCAGGAAATACGGGTTTATGAGATTTTTTGATTGCCGGAGGCTCACATAGTTATCTCAGTATTGTTTTCGTAGTAAAATAATCCAAGAACTGATTTCACTTTTTGCTGTGGACCAGCTGACTCCACAGAAAGGTTCAGGTCCTAGCATTTGGGTCGATGACCCAAGGCGGGTTAGTTTATCGGCTTTTTCATTTCCCTCTATTCCTGAATGACCCGGCACCCAACAGATAGTAACCTTGTTGCGTACCGACAGGTCTTGGAGGGTGTTGTAGCACTCTTGGAAAAGTTTTGAATCTATTTGAACTGACACCAGTGCCTTAATTGCAGCTTGGCTGTCGGAATAGATTCTCATGCCTTTTGGCGTTTTGTTGATAATGGTATCAGCACATTTCTTGATTGTTATGATTTCAGCCTGAAACACTGTAGGCCACTTGCCTAAGGATTCTGATTTCCTTGTATCAAATAAATTCCAATACCAGTATGATTCTCTATGTAGTGATGAATATATTCATGGCCGAAAAATTGACAACAGAGAGACCTATAAACCATTGTGGTGTCATCAAATCAGCAAACACAAAAGACTGAGTAAAGAAAAGCGTTACATGGTGACAATGATCGGGATTAGAACTAGTATATTTCTTCATTTTAATTTTTTATATGTTAATTGTTTAAAATTGTGATGTAACTATTGTCTAATGTCAACATTTCGGTTATTGAATTTTGTATAGAAAACTCAGTATAGCTGTGGACAAGCACTCAATTTAGTGGACTCATGATTCATATTGTGAATAATAGTAAGAGATTATTGACTTGGCAAAAACATTCAATTAATTTTTTTTAAGAATAATGTAAATCTAATAGAATTTTTGCTTAAAAGAAGTTTAAATAGACGGGGTTTTAATTGAAATTCATCCAAAGTGACAAATTTAAAAGATTGGCAAAGTTTTTAGTCATCCCCTGTTCCTAAAGAGTTGACCAAAAATTGTCTGACGCACGTAGGTCTGTAAAAATAAAATAACATGAACAAGTTAAGACAATTTATTGACGTACTTCACTTATTATCCATGTTCCTAGTATTTTATTTGTGTCTTTATATATTTGTTTGTTAAATTTTTATTTTCTTTATCAATTTTATATCCTTAATTCTTATATCATTTAAATAAATGTCTTAAATTAATTTTTGAAATGTTTGTTTGGTGTTGTGTTTATTTGTTGTTGTTTGATTTGAAATGACCAACTGAGACATGTCATTGACTTGGTCATTTTTGCCAAGACTTGTTAGTCTGTGAAGTCATTAAAAATGACGTTTTTGGCCAACTCTACTTAAGGGAATTGAAAGGATAATTTATTTTTTTCACTATAGTTATAACTAGTTCCGATTATTACCAATTATTATTTACTACAATAAAATGAGTTCAATGGAATCAATATGGTTAATAGTAAAATATTTGATTTTCAATGAATTGGATCAAGGATGAACCGGATANTACTTAAGGGAATTGAAAGGATAATTTATTTTTTTCACTATAGTTATAACTAGTTCCGATTATTACCAATTATTATTTACTACAATAAAATGAGTTCAATGGAATCAATATGGTTAATAGTAAAATATTTGATTTTCAATGAATTGGATCAAGGATGAACCGGATATTGAAGAAATTTTGCAGAAAACCAATATCACTTTTCCGAATTGGTTGATTGCCCTTAGGAATCATTACGGTAACGATTTGACCTATTGATTTACTCCTCTGGAAATATATTAATTAATATAAATCCAATCAAAGTTATTTACTTCCGTTTTAACTGTGCAATATTGCATCGAAACAATTTTATTTATATCCACTGCGTCATTGAGATGAACTTTTAATAAAGGAAAACAATTTACTGGAAAGGAATAAAAATAGAAATTTCAATAGAATCAGATATTTTGAAAACAATTTATTTTTCTGTTATTGGAAATGCACAAGGGGATTAAATAAAATTAATAATAAGCCCTTGGCATAAAACAGAAACGGCACCCCATTACACAAATTTTGTTTAAGGACAAAATTTGAAATTCCGATTGCCCTATTCAGACGACATTTTCTTGTAAACCAATACATACAAATGAAAAACGTTGATAGCTATGATTGATTTTGAGTTGAATTAATCCTTAAATGCCCAGGCGGGCCTTAAGGCAAGCCAAATTTGTGTGATAATATATAATAGGCTAAAGTATTTTTTAAACATTTTAATGGAATATTGTTAAATCCATGAACATTGACCTTGAGTTT
>JXOV01004229.1:0-21685 GCA_001014945.1 Clogmia albipunctata
GGTTGTTTGGTCCAATTGTACATTACATTAATTAGTTTAAAAACATTAAAAATAAATAAAAATTAAAGTAGCGATAGTACATCCCAACTTCCTTGATTATTAATTTTTATCCAATGAATTACAACAAAAAAACCAAAACGGAATGCCTTTACAATATTGAAAAGAGTTACATATTTTATTGGCCTACTGCAATGAAGTAATTCATACAAAAATTATTAGGGAAGGAGGTCCTGTCATAAGTCCGAAATTGTTTTAAATATATTTATAAGCCTTCTTTAGTGAATTTTTAGAGCACTTTTAACCTTTCCTTCGGGTGTACACTGACTTTTTTTTATTCAAAACAATGTTACATTTCTCTCATTAAATAAGAGCTGACTTTCCACCCTTGTTGTATAAACATATATTATTATGCACATTATTCATGTATCCATGTGAAGACGTTAATACTCACATAAGTAAACATTTAGTGCAATGAGATCGTAATTTAATTATTGAATAAAATTAAATGTTCTTTAAAATTGTTTAACACATAAAATTTTGTAGATCTAATACGACACCGTCAAATTACTCTTAAACCCTTTACGGAAGAGAGCTGGTGGAGGAGAGTGGTTTGTGGAGTGCATTGAAACGGACTGACTTCCACATTGATTGGTTCTGGTCGGGGTTTCGATGATCGCACTTGAAATACGGAAAGACTAAAACCGTGGTGGTGGTGGTGGTTAGGTGGGGACGGAAGTAGGTTAGCCAGCAGCAGCACAGCCATTACAGCAACCAAGCCACTCTCTGAGCGCGCCAAAGCCAAGAGCTGAGAAGAGCAGCAGCGATGATTCCAGCATTGAGGCCAGAGGTATAAACAACACATCAGAACGATATTCGCAACCAGTCATTACCGAGTCTTGAGCCTGGACGGAGCCCAGCAATTGTGGATTTAACCCCAGTGTTTAGTGAGGTGTTTCAATCGATATAACAAAGAGTGCGATCAGTTTTGTGTTTCATCGAAGGCGATCTATAATCAAAGTACGCGAGTTATTTGTTGAAATTTGTTTTTTTTTCGCCTATTCCGATCAAAATATTGTAAAAAATTGTAGATCATTGTTGGACTAACTGTAATCGTAATTTGGTGTCGCGATCTCTGTCCACCTGTTTTGTTGGTTGACTTTCCTGGATAAATTCCCAACAACGGCTTTCAAATTGGAGCACAGTCCAGATTCTTCAGAAGTATTTATCAGTGATCCGCAGAGCAGTTCATGTTGTTGTTCTTATGGTGATTCGGTTTGTTAATCAGACTTATTTGTACCAGATGAGGTAAATTAATAAGAATTTCTCACAAATATTCACTCTTCTATCTCAATCCCAGATACAATAAATAGTGTTTTTATTTGGATGCTGATAAAAAGAATAATAATAAGAAGTACAACCCATTGAGAATAAGAAGAAGTGGAAAGAAAAATGAGCAGAAAAAGCAAAAGAAATTCCATCTTAATTGCTGTTTACGCGATTGTGGTTAAAAGAAATGGTTGGAGGAAAAAATGGAAAGAAAGAGAGTACCTGTATATAATAATGTCGTCCGTAAGCAACATCCGGATTTGAAGCTGGTGGAGAGTCAATTGACAGTGAGGAATCTGGTACAGAGAGAGACAGGGAGCTTCAGAATGTGACAATAATTGAAATGGATAAAAATTCCTTAAAATTGCAATCACGATCAATATGACGTAATTGTTGATCTCTTCTTCTGCTTTTCTCTGTCTGCCTCCATGCTTAAGATCGATCGATCAGTCGATCCTCGTAATTGGCACTGTAATTAATTCTGGTGGTGATGCCTGCGCCAAAAGAAAGTCGATATTTGCACCATGAAAGGTGAAAACTTCAGACTACCAATTTCGGTGTAATGCAGAAAAAGAGACGCGATTTTTTTTCGTCGGGGATTTGGACAGAAAACCAATTGACTGTCGATTTCTTTTGAATCAACAGCGAACAATAAAAAGCTGAGTAGAAAAGAAACAAAAACTAGTGTCCACTATCACTTGCTTCCGAAGTTTCTGATCTATGACTTGAATTTTTAGTTTGCTCTTTTTGTTTTACAAATCCAAAAAAACAGCACTAGCATTCATTGCCAATATTATGCGCGCTGTAGTCAGTTTCTTTTCTACTTTTCCTTTCACAAAAACGAAACTGAAAATGGCCAGAGGAGAGAAAACGCATCCAATAGTAAAACGACCAGGTCTCGATGAGCAGCGCATCTCTTGGCTGATTGACCACACCGCATCATCGGAGGAGGAGAAGCAGTCCATTATCGTGTTTATTGTGCACTGTTATCACCGATCATGATGATTATATAGAAAAAAACATATAATTGAGGATCGTTTTAAAATGGTTTCTCTTTAAACACAACAATTGCGATCACTGAGAAAATAATAGTAAAGAGGCAGCAGGGTTCAACATCTTCTGCATTATTTGCAACACTTGAATTAATGTCTTTCGTGGTTACATAACCCCATGATGCTATATAGTAAAGAGTCATGAGAGACCTGTCTTCATTAAAATTCATAATCCAGTTCCATTGGCAATTGTGTGGAGTGCTTATGGAAAGAATCCTCATTGTTAAATTGTAAATTATTATGCGAGAAAACCAGTTCACCAAAATGCTTCTCATTGTCTTAATTGCAAATTGAGAGAAAATGTGTTTTTTCCAAGTGATCTATCTTCCTGAACACGATCCAATTCTTCTTCTTCTGCTTTTCGCAACCCTAGTGCGATGACAGCAATTAATAGTCGTGTGACAATTATTACATTTACTATTTATTACAAAAGATGATCGCGAGTGCGATCGCGAGCGTTTTAACAAAACGAGAAGACGCACCGACAGAACACAACGCAGTTTTGTAATTCTCTCTCTGTTTCTGTCTCGTAATATAATTTTTAAGTATACTTTCATATTTGTCCCAGTTTTACAAACATCACCTTTATTATTATACACACATTATTCTCAATGGAGCAATTGAAGCCATCCATTTCTTCTCTAAACGTATCAGTTTATCAGTTCCGGGGATCGATCTTCATCGCTTTGGAAATCTGGGCCAGTCTCAGTGCTGTAGACTGTAGGCCTTTTTTTCTAGAATTTCGATTCACTTTAGGGCCACGGTCTGGTTGACTGACCAATCTCACTCGGCAATTGGCTGGATGATTGATCCCAAGATTGACGAAACAGACTGCATCTAATATTGAAGAAATTGAGTTGTTGAGAGGAGAAAAAACCTTTTAAACAACCTGCAATTTCGAATTGGCTCTAAATTGCTGGTATTTATAGTGCATAAGTTGTAATCCAAAGCTAATAAGAGATTCGTGCAAGGTCCCACAGCTCATTTTACTACAAGTCTGACAAAATCATCAATTTTCAGCAAATTATATTATCCAAGATGATAGACGAGCTAATAGCTTGATTTGCGTAAATGTGAGATTAATATCTCAATTAATGATTGAAGATCTTAAGAAATCCATCAATTAAACTCCTAAAATTAGCTTTTTTCTTAAATAAAAGATCAATTGTTACATTTGATTAAGGAATTTACCAATTTTAAACAGAAAATACAACATGACAAACTACCACTAAAATAACAGTTAAAGGCTATTTTATATTTAAACACTCTGATTTTCGCAAAAAGTGATTGTTTTGGTAATTATTTTTATTTTTAATTATTCGCCTGTAAATTATTTCATTTAAGCAATTATAGTCTAAAAAATCAAACACTTAATTTGAGAGAAACACATTCGTTTGATCTTTTCACTTTTTGTGCATTTTGTTAATTAACTTCAATTCACTCTTAATTAACGTTAAGTAAAAGTTAAAAGAGTAAATATTTGATTTCAACCCCTCCTCATAAAAAAAAGGAATGAGTTAGTATTTTATAGCCATTTAGAAATAAGCAACAAGTTAATTAGAAACGACATCTTAATCGATCTTTATTTGGCTATAAATTGAGCTATTTTTAGAAAACCTATTTAATTTAATCATTTATTTTTAGCACAATGTTAAAAAAACAGGATTTACTTTAAAAAAGGACCACTTTTTATTTTGCGATAATAATTTCTTTAAAGCACTAGTGTCTTAAAGCCGTGTATCTGAACCAAAGTTCAAAAGTAAATGTTTATTTAATTAGATATTTAACTAACAATATATAAACTGAAAAATATTCTCTACAAAAACCATCAAATCTAGCCAATTTAAAAATGAAATTAACAATGAAGACAGTAAAGACAGTAAAGATGCTAATTCTCGTAGAAGAGTTTGCAATAAAAATGACAATAAAAGCTATTGACTTTAATTACCGAATCGGAATGTTAGCTGATGAATAGACAAATTCTATTGAAGATATTTTTATAGAAATCCGGTTTATTATTTCGCGCCTGGCTTCAGAGTCTGGCATCATTAGTCGTCGGGGTATCTGCGGAAATGGATTAAATAACGAGTAAAGAATGGCTAAAAAGCAAAGCATGTCAATTCAACCGTTACTTGTCGCAGTTTTAAATCACTTTGGTACACACGTTTCTCTATGACAAATCGCTATTTCAAGACTAGCAGCTCTCTTCTTTTCCATTTCGTATTTCTTTCCATGATGCCGCCATTTGGCCTCAAGATCGCTCACTCTCCGCTAAAAGTGTAAGAAGAACCCCAGCAAGCACTTGTCTCGATTGAAGAGCTTTCCGTAAACAATCGGTCCATTTGTTTTGGTCTACTCTACGTCCATCAGGTCTCAGACAATAATTCTTCGGCCAGTATAACAACACTTTCACTCTCTCTCTACCTCTGCTGTCCAGCAAAGACGCAGAGATTAATAATCCATTAATCATTTAGCCATTCATCACGAGATCGATTAATTGGAGTTGAATTGATGCAGATTAACTGAAGCGAAATCTCTTCATGTTTCGCTGATTGATGGGAAAATCAAATTTGGAAGAATCGGGTCAATTTTAATGCCACTAAATTGGAGTTTAATTGAAGAAATTATCACCATTTACAACCACTATTTTTCGGACGCGTTTTTCTCTAATCCGCGCGCCACAGCAGATTAATTTTCTTTGCTTTCTGTGGCCAATAAATCATCCATAATCGCGGATCGGGTGTTTGCGCGCTCGCGATCAAGTGAAATTGTCGACTCTTTTTTTGCTCAATTGTTGGCCACCACCAGCCGAGGCTTTAATGTAAATTTTGTACCAGTTTCCGATTCGGTCGTTGTCACCTTTTCGAAAAATTGGTGTTGTTGATAAATAAATCCGATCCCGCATTTCTTCTCACTCTCCCCCATTTCACCGCAAATTGTTTTCGCAAACACTCTACAGATTTTACTCAGTTCACCCAGATTGAACCATCATTCCATTCGTTGTGTGCTCTGTTAGTCATTCCTTTGGGATTTTGTCATAATCAGTTTCTAAATAATAGATTGTTTGTTTCTCACCTTTTTTCCTATTTTTAATTATCAGGCATTATCCAATATATTTTTATCCCAAAAAGTAGGTAATGGTATTTTGAAAAGTTTCAAATTAGGTACGTTTCGAAATAATTTCTGAAAATTAACTAAAGGTAGTTAATTGATTTTAATTAATTTTTTGGATTATTTTACCAGATTTTTTTATTTATTAAATTAATGTATTAAAGGCAAAGTCCATTAGATAAGTTCTTGTTTCTATATAATTAAAATCTAATAGTAAACTAAAACCCAAGAGGTTTTTTTATTTAACCATACTTATAGAACACCTACGAGAAAAGTAATAGCCCACCTTGCATTTCAGCTTTTCTCTCGAAATTGATTTTTTGCAACAGTAAAACTAACATAATAAACCTGGGCCACCTAAAAACACAAACATGGCAATTTCATACAAATGCTGACTGTGTTTACCGTCCTTTACTGTTCCTTTTACCGTCTTTTCGTTTTGAATGTATTGTGACTAGAAATTTCCAAATTGACACGTTCGGCATCTAGTGGAAATTTTTGGAACTCGAATTTGACAAGTGAATTAAATTTAAAATGGGAAATTTTTTCTGTCAAATTTTGTGCATATAGGATCCGGAAGATGTGTCATCAATAAAATAAAGACAGTTATCAGACTTTATAGTGAACCTTCTTTAAATTTGAGTTTACCAAAATTTTAATTTTATACCATTTATTTTCATTGGTATTAGTTTCGTGTACAAATATAACTTGAATTCCAACAAAATTCCAATACTTCCAGCAAAATTCCATTATTTTGAGACCTTGTTTTATGAGAGGGTTTAGCACTATTAATAGATAAAACTACATACTATCTTACACGTAATTAAGGGAAAACTAAAAGTTGAGCTAGGTGGGCTATTAATTTTCTCGTAGGTGTACTTTGAACTAAATTTAATATCTGGCTAGTATATTATATTGCAAATTCCTATAATTCACGATTAGATTAATAATAAGTTGTGTTAAAACTATAAATTTAAATAATGAACTATACCGATAAACATTTCGTAGTTAACAATTCTAATTCGTATCCACCAACAATTGACGTTTTATTTTGGATTTTTCCGGTTCGATTACACGCTGGTTCATTTGTCCATTGTGCTCTGTTATTGTGGTCCAGATAATTAGCCACAATGTTGTCAATTTCATCGATATACTCCCACAAGCAGATGCGGAAATAGGAGTGGTCCAACAATTGATTGTTATTGGAGAATCGATCGGAATAGAAACTCTTTTGATTTACAAACTGGTTCCATTTTGGCTCAACTTAAAATTTATTCATCTCCATTTTCTTCTCAGGATGATGCTAATGAGAGTGTTTGCGGTTTTGACCGTGTGGGTCTCTGTGGCACTCGCCCAAAGGAGACTGGCCCTTCCAGACCCTCGTAGCTGCGCAAATCGTAAGTTCTCTATTTATTTTCATTTTTTAATTTTTCCTCTGAAACCAAGACAAATATTTTTAATTGGTTCTCTTTAATCACATTACAGGAGTTCGACATGCTACATATCGTGATGCCAGAGGAGTCGCACACTCATATTTCTTCAGCTGGGAACATGCACCGACACGAAGCTTAGAAGTTGACTGGTAATGTTTCATACATATTTTATTTAGTTCTTTGTTCTTGAATGTCTATGTTGATTTTCTAAAAAAAATACATTTTTTCTTATTGAGAGCATTTCGTTCTATTTTCATTTAAAACTACAATATATCTAATATATAGTTTTTGGTTCGAATCTATTTCATATTCGAACCAAAAACTATATAAAGCTGTTGACGATGTTAATATATTTACACGATTTGTTAACTGCAATACACATAATAATTTTGTTTTAATGGAAATGTTTTTAATTAGCAAATTTATGGAATATTTTCACTGTTTCCAAAAATATAAAAACAAACTCTGTAGCAGAACAATTATTTGATAAAGAATAGAAATTTAGGATTTATTTCTTTGAAAATATTATACGTAAAATCGAAGCTAAGTTTAATTTATTGAACTTAAATTTTATTTAAAATTTTTTATACAGGCATAAAGAAAGTTGCAATAGTGTACTCGTATGTAGAAAAAAAATTCCTTTTACAAATAAGACTTCAAATACTCTAAATATGTGCTATGTATTATCAAAACACTTAATATTTAAAGATATCCACTATGAACTTTTTTGATGAAAATTAATAAAATACAGTAGCTTGTCGATAATTCGAAACTTGAGTGACCCTTAATATTTCGAATTATTAAATGGTTCCGTTGCTGCTTCTCAGAATGCTGATTAACTTTTTTTTAAAGAGAAAAGGTTACTGAAATGCTGCAACAACTAATTCGTATTGCAACTTTGAATTGTCGAGTGTTGGACGCCGATGAGTTCGAATTACTGAGTGGTTTTGTTAAATAACAGAGTTTTTTTCCGTTCGAATTGCTGAGAGCCTAAAATTGTATTGATTTAGTTGGAAATATCAGATTTTGGAGGGAACTCGTAAGAGATTCGAATTATCGATAGTCGACTGTACACATATGTTAAAAAACAAGTCCAAGATAAACTCTTTATCCAATAAAAACTTGTATTGAGTCAAGTGCTTCTTGCACTTTCGTATATAAAGGTTAACTTTTTGACATTGCTTTGGGTCCCATAATGTGTGACTAGTGAAAATAGTCAAAATTTCGGTGCCATTCTGAGGAAAAAATTGTACAATTTGTAATCAAGGCCATTGTAACGGTAAAATAGCAACCGAAAATCGTTCAAATAGAGATCGTTTTAATTAGTTTTACGTGAATTTCTAAGGAAAGTGAAAAAATTATGTCCTGTTTGTGTATAAAATCGTTTTTTAACTTGGAAATTTTGACTCGGATCGAATTTCACACAAATTTTTTCGTTAAAAAACGGCTCATTTTACACCCTTGTATCACAAATAAATATTTTTTTTATAAAACCATAAAAAATGGTCTTTTTAAGTTTTTGGTCATATTTATTTAATTATTTTTAATCACTTTTTAACTGGAACGCTTTATTTTTTATTTATATCTAAAGAGAAATATTTAATAAATTAATTCTTACCTTTGAAATCCTATCCAACTTCGATTAAACTCTAAATATTCTTTTAGGTTGGACGCCCGAAACATTTGCCGTCGCCATTGCATGGACGCCGTTTCCCTGGAAACACCACAAGAGAACGAGTTCATCAAGCAGAGGATTGGCCGTGGCGGAGTGCGTTACATTTGGACCTCAGGCAGGAAATGCAACTTTGCCGGTTGCGATCGTCCAGACTTGCAGCCTCCTAATGAGAACGGATGGTTCTGGTCTGGATCTGGAGCCAAAATCGGACCCACGAGCCAACGCAGCACTGGCGATTGGAGCTACACTGGAGGATACGGCCAAGCCCAGCCCGACAACCGAGAAGCCGCCCAGGGCAATGACGAATCCTGCTTGTCTATCTTGAACAACTTCTACAATGACGGACTTAAATGGCACGACGTCGCTTGCCACCACTTGAAACCATTCGTCTGCGAAGACTCTGACGAACTCCTGAACTTTGTCCGGTCCCGCAACGCTGGCATCCGTTTATAAGCGAAACATACAAAGGAAAGAACCCTGCAAAGGACATCTGTTGTTGATTTAATTTATATTATATATAAATTAAGCATGTTTCCGTTTTGTATTTGAATAAGTACCAGTCTATATAATTTGGGAGCCCTCTGTGACTAACCCCTCCAATTCAAAACATGTACAAAACTGAAAAATTGTTCAAATCAATCTCGTGCGCTTCTGGAAACTCCGTCCGTCCACTCGATCCCCCCAGTGTTTTCTACTTTTCTTTTCAAATGACATATAAACGTAATTGTATTTTTAAATTAATTAAACGACAATAAATTATTTATATAGTATGTTTCAATTTCATTTTATTTCGATATGAATGGTATAAAAGTTTGGTGATAGTTTTATAAAGTAACACTAAGTGGCATATAAATAGGAGCATTATTTTTTTTTTATTCATATATAAATATTTTTCTTCATAATTGAGATATTAAACAATGAAACAAAAGCACCACAGTTATAAATATTTTTGCGGAACTTTCTTTTGTATAATTTAATAGGAGACATTGTTCAGTTTTTTTTTCATACTTTTTTCTTCTGTTTTTTTTTTCTCGGATAAATACATATTGAAATACAGAAATGTTACATGGACAATTGAAGGCCCGGTCAGAGAAGAAATTTCCATTCCCAGGCCCCCCTTTAGACAGACAAACAATTAACATCGGATTAAACGTATTTTTGTACACAAAGCAATTTTTGTTTATGGACTGCAGTCACTTGAGGGCAAACGAAAATAATTCCATTTGAAATAGTATCATTGTTTAAAAATTACACCACCTCTCACATAAATATATCCAAACAATTCATTGTTCTTAAATCAATTTCGAAATTTATATAACAAAACGTATTGCATATTTTCTTTGAAAAAGATTAGTTTAATATATTTCTTCACTAATTAGTTTGAATGATATTGCAACTTATATTAATTCAAATTTCATATAAAAACAAAGATATCAAGTGTCTAGATATATAATATCGACCATTTATTTATAAATATCTACCAATAACGTAATATTAAGTATTTAGATAAAAATAAAATAATATATCGACGTTCCAAAACTACGTTGTCTTAAATGTAAAGAAATTGTAAAATTCAACTAAGTACAACCAGAAACATGTTCTTCACACATGGGACCAAGGGCGTAACCGTATCTCCACCCTGGAGGCCCCCACAGGAGGTCAAGGTCACAATGTCAGTTGCGAGAGTGATCTATTGAATTTCTGGCCTCAGTGTCCGGTACTGTCAATTTCGCAAGTGTTTTTCGTTTAAAAATCTTCCTAAATAGATATTGTGCAAATTTGAACTAGAATGAAATTGTACTTTTGTTTTTATTGAAAGCAACGTCTGCAACATAGGCCTTCTTAGTGAGGATTATATCCATAGTAGACTCGAAATTTTAAATTTGGTAGCAGAACATTGCCGTACTGGGTCCAGTCTTAAGAATACCACTTTGTAGCCGAATTTGAAAACTTTTCGGAAGAAGTGCAAATCATGATAAAAGATTAATTGACGTCGATTATACCCTATACTTAAAAGAAAATAGGAAACAAAATCAAAAAATCGATTTGACTTGCCGTCTTTGGAGTACGTATACCGAGTTCTCTCCACTGTTTTGACCGATCCTGCTCTGAAGTGATGTAAACAAAACGATTGGTCTTTTTCAATTATTAACAATTTATCAAAACGCTCGCTTTTTAACACAATAAAAACCAAAAGTACTGATCAGATTTTATAAAATTTGGACAGAATCTATTTAAAAGAGATAAACAAGTTTCTTTGAAAATGTGGTTTCATTGGGCTTGAAGGCCGAAGACTTTTCAGACCATTTCTCGTTCTCTTTTTAGCTGCTATTCGTTTTCTTGCTCTCCTGTATTTTGACAGATGTGTCGATGTTATTTTGGAACATCGATACGAAGTTTATGGAAATTTTCATAATTATTTATTATAGTATTTGCATGACTTTCAACGTATACGAAGATTCATATACCAGTTTTTATAAGCAGAATTTTTAACCATAAAATAAAATTAAAATATTATTATTAAAGAATTATTTCATCATTAATTTAGATAAATTATTGCAAATTTTTCAATTTAATAGTTTGTATATTATATTTTCTATTGCAATTTTAATATTTAACTACTAAATATAATAAAGTAATAATTTATTAATAATTATATATTTTAATATATATTATTTTAAAGTTCACCATTAAGTTATGAATTGAATGGACTTATCAATGTAAGAAGCAGTGTGTTGTTTATCAATATAAAATTGTCTAGATAATAAAATGTACTACTTGGCGGTTATGAAGTTTAGAGAGAGATTCCCCCCGTTGTGCGTCGGTAATTGTCAAAATTATTGGCGCAAACAAAAAGTGTGCCGTCTTCGAGATATTTGCTTGTTTCTGGCTCTTGTTTCTTCTTCTCTCGCTCTCTCATCAATATTACACTATTTTAATAATGGGAGCTGTGTGGTCATGTACCTGTTACCCACGTTCCACACGGTCATTGTGTTAATGAGAAGCCCCCCTCGATCAAAATACCAACCACTCTCCTCTACTTTCACCCGAATGAACGAAATTGTCGTCGCTTTCAATTGAAATTCAATTTACGCCGAACTCGAGTTGTTCGATCCACTTATCGCACTGAACAGGGCCATGCTGTTGCGGTGCGTGTCCACAGCGGATCCGTTCAGCTCGTCCGACGCTACAAACGACTCATTCATTAACACACCCAATGAATTGCAAAGATTTAAGTAATTCTCCTTCAAAACCGTATGATAATCCCTCTGATCCATCAAAATGTGACGCTCATTTATTTGCAAAGCGATGTAACAAACCCTAATAAAGTCCCGGAACACGTCCTTCAGCTCGTCAACCTTAATCTGGGGATACTTCTTGTTCTGGCCCGCGTCCAAAAAGGCGGTCGCGTAGGCCAGTGGACCCGCGTTCACCGTCACAGCCACGCTCCCCTGAAGCCGCAACTGCAGCTTCTTGATGTCGATCGGCGGCAGCACCACCTCCTCCAGCTCCGTCACCCGGTTCTTGATCTCCTCTATTGCCACGTCTATTGGTCCAATTTCGATCGCCTTGCGAGACTTTACCGGAATTCGGGTTAACACGTACGGGAAGGAATATTCCGCTGCAATTTGAATTCAGTTGGTTTATTAATAAAATATTCACTGATTCTGCGTTACAGTACAGTGTATTTGTTTAAACACGTTATAGGTATTTATACACCTAGGTCGATAAGATAAGGAACAAAGAGAACACCACAAAAGTTATTTTATGCATTTTACTTTTTACTCGTAACGTAAAATTGATATCATGGCACTTAAAATTCTTCTGTCAAGGTCGTTTAGTGCTTTAATGAATTAATAATAAATAATTTAAAGCACTAGTGCTATTTCTTTAAAGGCGTGACCTCCACGAAAAAATTCATTGAAATTAGTAAATTTATGGCTTGTCCCGAAATGAAATGGAACGCTAAGATTTGCTGGCACATTTTTATTCGAAGGTCTATATTTGTAAATTAAACTGAAATAAATTAAGGCACTCATACATGTTTCAAAGATATAGCACAAGTTAAAAATTATTAGTTATTTAATGAAATATAATCGTTTGAATATAATGTGTGAAAAATAGGGTAAAAAACCGAAACCCATACATTAAACATTAAAATTTTATTAGACTATGTTCGATTATTGAACTTTTAATAACAGAAATAAATTATTTTTTTATTATTTTTATATAAAATAATAACAAAGATATATTTTTTATAAATCTTTTGTATATTTGAATGTTATAAATAGTAATAAGAAAAAAGCAAAATATTTAGGTATATTGAAGTATTTACATGGTTTCCCTATTTTTATTCAAAACTATTTCTAAAATTTGATAAAAACAAACTAGCAAAGAGATCTTCTAGCGATATAACACACTAAATATAAAATTTATTAACAGGTGTCAGTTATTTATCTAGTTGCAGTTTAGGTACCAAAAATTCGAATCCCGATAGTGCAAAAACCCATCACCATATTTTATTCATTGAAAATTTATTGTTTTTGTAATATTTAATACATACAAACAATTCGATTTGTTAAATGGTTCTTACAGTTTAATAAAAACTAAAAATTACAATTATATTCACTATAAAGCCATGGGTTTTATAACGATTTCAAGTTTTTGGAAGAATTGTGGCCTTTTAATAGTGTTAATAAAAGTCGCATGATTTCTATAACATTCCTTAATTAAATTCAAAAATTTATTAGTTTTAAAATCTATAATAAGTCTAGATTAGAATAAAAATACTGATATCTTATTATCTTTAATTATCTTACAAGAAAAAAGACCAAATACATTATGTTGTCTTTTATTTCAAATTTAAGCGAAATTTAAATATAACTAATGCAAAGTCAAATTATAAGATATCTGGCTAAAAATCAACATAAATATAGTTGAATTGATTTTACATAATAAAATATAATAGTTTAGGGTTTATTCGTACAA
This sequence comes from Clogmia albipunctata, assembly GCA_001014945.1. Classification (NCBI taxonomy): domain Eukaryota; kingdom Metazoa; phylum Arthropoda; class Insecta; order Diptera; family Psychodidae; genus Clogmia; species Clogmia albipunctata. Next base: position 13,587 of record JXOV01004229.1, read on the forward strand.
AAAGTAAATGAAAAATTGATAAATGTGTTGTGCAAAACCCTTGTCGACATACTAAATGTATGCTTTCCAAAAACTTTTTAAATTTAAAGATAATTTCTTTTAACTTCAAAATTTAAAACATGAAGAAGCCATATTTTGATATGTATATGATAGATACTGCATAATAAACATGGATTTTTTGTAATTAAAAAAACGCGCGTTCCGTTTCATTTCGGGACAAGCCATATGTATAAATGGCAAGGGATTCTGAACACCAGTTTTAAATTCAGTATTTATTCAAGAAAATTTTAGAGATTACTTAAAAATTAACTTCACGCTCTTTTCATCGTCAAACCGAATCTAACCTCAAATTACTCGGTTTGCAAGGGTCTCTTCTTCTATAATCATTCTATCAATCCTACATTTATACGAAAGTTTTTAATGCACTTTGACGAACATTATCCGACACTCTCAGATTACAGTTATCGACTTTTATATTTAAGAATAACATTTTGTTATGAAATTGAAACATAAACATCAGTTAAAACTATTACCCTAATATTAGAATTTGTACCGGAGAAATCCAAAGCGATTACCAATTGTTTATCTAAATTCAGTGTTCGGTGCAATGAAGTTAAAGTTTAACAAAATTGTGAAACCGGTTTAACACTGGTTTATTTGAATTTATTCAAATACAATTAAGTTTTGTCTATTTCCCATATAACTATATATTTTATAACAAACAAAGGTATTGTTTATGGAACAGAGCAATATATATTTCCATAAAAATTCAAAGAATTTTTAAGATTTTGTATTAATTTATTTTAAAATGCATAAAATTTTTATATAAAACACGGTCGATAAGCATTATTAAACACTCGGGCTTTCTGCTTAAAACAACCCTTGTGTTTAATAATGACTTATCTTATCGACCTTGTTGTATAAATATCTCTTTTAGAACTAGTGTCTTATTCTTTTTTATATTTGAGTGACGCCCGCAAAATTTTTTTTATCGAAATGAGGAAATTTAAATTTCTTATTGACCTAGTTGTATATAGGTATAACTATTATTGTTTAGTAACCAAATCTTCAAGTTTTGAGGACTATATATTTTAATATTTGGAATGTAAGAGTAATTAAACAAAATAATACTCACTTCTTAGAATAGATTTCCTCTTCCACTGATCACAGACTGGTCCTCTGGCAGATCCGCTCTTGGTGAACGGAGTCTCGTACATAAACGTTTCTACATCATGGTTCTGTTCAAACTCATTTCTACGATCACTTAAATCATCCTTATCAAAGTAAGGCAGGCAGTGAGTGACCTGAATGTAAGCAAGTTTAGGATCCAACTCCTCCACATTGACCGGAGACGAATCCATGATCATTTTCACGGAGTCCGCTCCAAACTTCAGCTTATATTGTTTGCTCAATCTGTCCGAAATTTCACTAAGTGAGGTAATTTTGGGTTCTTTGTAGACATAGTCTTTACCATGGTCTTCTTCAAAGTAAGCTTGTCCATAGAAGGCTACCCTGTAGAAACGTCCAAGCATACGTCGTCCTGATTTGTTAACTTCAATAACCTTAGAATAGCACTGAGATAAATGTTCGTAGCTCGCAGCTAGACCGATATAGTCCCTTCTATTTTCATAAACAGGAATAATCAACCGATAGAGTTCACCAAGGCATTCATATCTCTCAGCCTTGTCCAGGTATTCCGCGCACAATTTAAGATGCTCCAACAAAATCTGCTCCGTATATTGCGAATCTTGGACCCCATTATCCAACTTAAGCCCCTTTTCATCCCTTGGAATATTCTTACAAATCTTCTGGAACCTCTCAGCACCCCATGGAATGCAACCAACGCACTTAAGTTTAAGATACTCCGCCATTAGAGCGGCTATATGAAGGTGACAACAGGCAGCCTCTGACATATTGCCATTCTGTTCATGATTTCTGGCCATTGTTATAAGCCAAGTGTGCCTTAGTTCCGGCGTGGAGGCATAAGAATTGGCTAAGGACAGCTGAAGTTCTAAAAACCTCTCAGGATCTGTCTGATGGGCCTGCATTTGGGCTGTAGCCATCAGAACTGTCCTTACCCTTTTAGTAAGATCCTTAACTTCATTTGGAAACCCTGTTCTCTTCATCACTTTATCACTCGTTGCATAGCTGTTGATAATTGACAAGGATTCCTGGAATCTAGCATTATTCAACCCTATAACATTTCCTATCATCTGTGACACTGATATGATGACCTGAAGATGAACCCTGGTAAGTCCTTTGCGATTACTAAACTCAAAGTTGCTTCTCATTAGAAGGTACAAAACTGCACAGGCCTCCTGCCTTAAAATGCCTAACCGGCTGTCACAGCACTTCAGGAGTTCATAGACTAGTTGCCCGCACAGAACTGAAGTTCCTTTGAATAGGGTCTGCGAAAAGTTGTTCAAAAACGACCTTAGAGACGCGAAAACATGTTTTGACAGAGTCTCAGACTGTCCTAGTTTTAAAAACCTGAGATATATCTGAACCACTTGGCTTAGAATGGGACTATCCAGCATTTTGCTTCGAAAATGATTACAATAAAGTCCCAAGGAGTCTAAGATAATCATTCCAACTTCTGTAGACAAGTTGGACTCAATTAGAACTAACCTGGTTTTCACTATTTCATCTGCAAGATTTTCTCTATTCTGTCCTAGGGTAAGTGTCCCAGTCTCATAGAGGTTACTGGAACTATTGCTACTTGGAGGAGCCATTCTGGCTGGTAGGGTGCTGGCTTTAATCATCCTATCCGACTTTGACTCAGTCACAGTCTCAGTGTTTATGTTTTTCTTTCCCAAGTACTGAAAATGGAAGACTGCCAACTCTAAGACCGTGAAGTAGGTCATAATCTCATCTTCTGAACAGTTCTTCCACCACATACACATTTGATCTGTGCTCATATGCTTGATGATAAACAGGAAACAGGTCAAAATGTCCTTGGTTTCCAGAATCGAAAACTTGTCATTATGAGGCATTGGACTAGGCTGGGTCACACTTATAGACCTATTGTGGCCTCTGTCGTTCTTTAACGTCTCATCAAAGTTTCTAATAACTGTCGTATCCTGGGAAACTGTTGAGCATTCCGAACTTAGGGAGTTTGTAGAGTTTCCATTTGTCAATTTCTGTCCAGCTATAGCTGCAAAGTAGGACGTATCTTTCAGATGCATCGAAGCCCTTAGAGGACTGGCACTATCCATATGTACTGTAAACCTATTTTTAGATTTAGGAGTGCTCGTCACAGACATGTTATTATTCGGAGTAGAGTGAATAATAAAGCTGCTACTGTTCGACATTCGATTGGTGCAAATGGAGATGTTATCAAACTTCTGTTTCTCCCTATTATCCGGGATTCGATGGACATTCTCCATGACAATGCTCAACCATGGAACGTAGAGAAGGACAATCCTCGATTTCAATCCGTTAAATTGGTACCTATCATCCAAATCGTGCTTTGATAACAAGTCTTTCAACAAAGACAGGGCAATTTTTCTAATATGGAAGACTTCATTTAAGGAGCTTTTAGCTTCCTGTAACAGGAGTCCCGTTAGAAAATGCTGCTTACAATACTCTTCAGACAGAGTAAAATGCTGCAGCAAGTCACTTCTACTTTTCGATTGCAGAATAATTGGCAAATTTAGAGAGACAAAGTGCTCATGGCTGAAAATTTCTCTTAGGAAAGAGAACTTAAACTCCTGCAGAGTTCTTGGATCTCCTGGTGAAAACCGGTCCATGTAGAGCCGGATAATTTTAAAGACAAATCCTCTGTCCATCAAAGTAAGACACTTTTTGATAAAAGAGGCCAAACTTTTATTCAAATATTGAGTTTCATCGTGTTCTTTGTGCCTTGAAATAATATACGGAATCAGGACATGGAAAAGGGACTCTACTTTACTATGAAACTCCTTGGGGAACCTCTCATTCCTCTTCATTTTAATCCTTCCCGTCGCCAACAAGTGCTGAGCCATACTTTTCACTATTAGATCAAAGAAAACCGCTGAATATTTCATAAACTTATTCACAATCAAAAAGTCGGTATTGTTCGGATGTAAAATGGTCGGCAAGTGTTTGCACAATTCCCCATGGACAGTGCTGGTTAAATCTGTCCCACAATTACCCTGCCTTTTAAAACTGGGCGAATGAAAAATGTGCTTCACATAAGTGCTGAGCAAGTCCAGGCGATCCACCACGGAGACCATGTGAATTAAGTTGGTCAAAAGACGAATAATGTTCAGTCCAATCTCCTCGCTGGAAGTGTTCACCAATAAAGTGAACAGCTGGTTTAAAATCGTTGGCAAGAAAGCAATGATTGAATTGATGCTGATTGCATGAGATGCCTTTAGAATTTTGCAGGTCTCCGATTCGGCTGGCACTGCGGATAGCCGTGAATTTTCCAAGAGTCGTTCCGCATGAGCAAATAAATTGTGCAAATGCTGATCCGTGGTCAAGACAGTCGAGTCCAGGCGAAAGGCGACGGTGAAAATGGGCCTCTGATTGTCTATCCATTGGATTTCCGGGCCAGCATTCTGCTAAGCAAGTGAAAGGCGTCAGAAAAAAGAAACAATTTCCTTGTTAAAATACTGTGAGTTTAGGGTACAGACCAGACCATTTTGTTAGATACACAAAACGAATGTTAAGTTTTCAATACAATTTAAAACAAAGTTATTCCAAAACAACTATAAAAACCATTTCAGAACTGAAAACCAAATTTAAAGATACTTAAAAATATCAAAACATACCCATAACTGTAAATTAAAACATGCGAAGCGTTAGTTAATTTCCACATGCACCGGGCGTCTCCACTGCATCAACCTGATCAACAACAAGCAAACAAATTTTAAAGCAAAACTTACGCCTTTTCCTAAGCCCAACGGCTGAATGGCAAGATACCCGTTTGGCAAGTGAGCTGCCACCGGAAGCACCTGTTCCTCAATGTTCAGTTTTCCTTTATTAAGCAAAGGCAACCACGCAAAGCCAACAGGCGTCTCAAGAGCGACGCTATCCTTCTTTTTCGACAAATTGCACGACACGTGAACAAATGAGAATAGAATGTGATGCTGGCTGGTCAAGAGCAAGGGCAGCTCTATTTTAACCTCCTCGTACCACGACGGAGTGGTGTTGTGATGCAAAACTGGGCAGGATAGTTGCGAGACAAAGTTCGATTGGCCAGGACGTCCGTAAATGCACTGGAATTGGAAAATAATACAATTAATGCTAATTTATGCAAGAGAGTAAAAATCGAATATTATTTAAATTTAATAAGATTTCTTTTAATCCAGATGTTCAATTAGTTTATATTTTAAACAAGGACACGAGTGTGAAATACGAGTCGCAAGGAGATTTTTTTTTTATCGTTTCCTAGTTTAAAAAGTATATTTCGATACAAGTGCTGTAATAACCTATTTCGCATGTGTATTGAATACTATTTTATGTAATTCTGAAAAAAATACCAGCTAATCGATAATTACTAATAAAAACGTTTGCAACGGTTTTTTCAAATTGTGGAACAACAACTCAATACGAAATTAAATNTAGTTTAAAAAGTATATTTCGATACAAGTGCTGTAATAACCTATTTCGCATGTGTATTGAATACTATTTTATGTAATTCTGAAAAAAATACCAGCTAATCGATAATTACTAATAAAAACGTTTGCAACGGTTTTTTCAAATTGTGGAACAACAACTCACTACGAAATTAAATTATTTAAATAATAAGTTTGGTTTTGACAACATTATATATTTTCATAAATTGGTGACATTGCGTGTAAATTTTGAATTATTTCAGAACTCCGTGCAGAAAAATAAACCCTTACAGAACCAATTTGCGTTAAAAACAGGCTATTTTTCGATACGGAATTGCACAAACGGATTTTAAACCCTAGGAGGACAGACGATTTTTTGCAATGTTCTGCAAAATACAGCTAATTTAAAATATATTTGTCGCTTGGCATGACTGGATCAATAATATATTCCGATTAAGAATAAAAAATTCGCATGAATTTTTATATTAAGAGAAAATTTGTTCAAAGATTATTATACTCTTTATTCACTAGTGAAAACAATTCAAAGTTTTTAATAGTGAAAAAAATAAGGCTTTACAAAACTTTCGATATGTAATGGCACAATAGTTATTTGTGTACAAAGGTGTAAAATGAGCTGTTTAAAAGCCGGATTTTACAAACGAGCAAGACATGATTTCCCATAAAATTAGAAAAGTAAAGAAACACAATGTGAGGAGACAAAAAAATTAAAAAAAAAACGAATGTCCTTTTGTAATTTTTGTTGCTAATTTATTTAAAACTGCATAAAACTTTGTATAAAACACGGTCGATAAGCATTAAACAATCGGGCCTTTTTAAGGGCACAACTCTTGTGTTTAATGTTATCGACCTGGTAGTATGAATAACTATTAAAATATAATTTTTTATAAAAGTTAAAATTAAAGTTTAATTTAAAAGTGCTAGTGTGGTAAAAGATTTAAAATGTCGCCAGAATTTTGACACTGAGACAAGTTTATTCGTAAATTGTCAATTTTTTTTCACTAGTGAAATAAATATCAAAATTTTCACTATTGCGATAAAGTGAAATAATCTGAAATCACATAAAAACTGAACTTTTCGAAATAAGACCACAAAAAGTAAATTATTGCAATAATTGAAACATAATTTTTGAAATTGGAACTTACCGGAATCCCTGTGGCGTCCTCCATATCATTATCCCTCAGTTCGATTAAAACGGCAATGTTTCTGGCTCGGTTGAACAGTTTTTGGCTATCGAAAACCAGCGACATCGGGTAAATAAACAAGTGATTTGTAAAGTTCATGTGGGGTTGGACATCCTTCTCTGACGTGCCTAAAAACTCGCTAATTTCAAGTGTAGGTTCAGCTTCTGGTGGCAGCGGGAAAGGGTTGAGTGGCTTGAGATTAGTCGTTAGACAGTTATTGGGAAGCTGCGACAAAAGTTCCACTTTAATTTTGAGCTCTCCGGGAATCACAGTCAATTTGCTAAACTTTTCCGGTTTCCTATAATCCGCCAGCAGCTTTAACAGCTCCTCGTCCTTCAATTTATTCCCCTCCTGCCTGTAAATGGCCGGGAAATCAATGGACTCCTCCAGATCGTTGCTGTACAGTCGATACAAAGGCCTCGCCGCCCACGCGAACGGCATCCGGAAGTGGCCAATCTTCTGCATATAAAGCTTCAGGTTCTTGAGCAGTTTTTGGGTGCACTTTTGGTCGCTTTTCGTCACTTTCAAGTACGGCTCCGTCACCTGGTTTATGTTCCCTTGCAGAATTTTATCGATCCGGACGACTATAAAGATGTCCGGGTGGGGAGCGGTGACATTTAAAATGGCCTGCTTCGGATACATTAGCCAGTCTGGAGGAAGCTTCTTAAAAATATTGTTCGCCGACTCCGAGTTCAGCTTGTCGCTCATTTCCGGACTCTTGGGCGTGTATTTCACATTCTTCCGAATCGTCTCGTGGTTTATGTCAAAGTAAAAGTTCTCAGTCAACTTTCTTCCGTTCTTCGCGTCGTACAACGCCAGACTAGTTATATAAGGCTCAATCTGGGGACAGTCATTGTCCTCGATCAGGGTTTGCAGTCTAAATTTGAGGCATTCGCATTTGATTGAGATTCGTTTTCCAAAATGATCCCTACAAAAAATTATAAATATTAAATTATTTAGCTCTTCAGTTCAACAAATATAGTTATTTATACAAGGCCCGAGTATGTATTAATGCTTAACGACCGTGTTTTATACACAATTTTATCCATTTTTAAATAAATTAACCCAAAAATTAAAAAAGAATATTCGTTTACTTAAAATCAAATTTAAAATTAATTTAAATCACTTGTGTTATAAAATCGTCTTTGACAGAACAAATTTGAGTGTCATAATATCAATTTTAGGCGACAAAAATGCATAATAGTTATTTGTGCTACAAGGGTGTAAAGTCAACTGTTTTATAACAAGTGTGAAACATTCCAAGGCGAGTGTTTCATCGTTTCCGAGTTAAAAAAAACAAGACCCGAGCAACGTTTGTTTTCACTCCAGCACTGAAATTTTTACAATTTCACATTAA
>JXOV01004231.1:0-16099 GCA_001014945.1 Clogmia albipunctata
GATACTTTTTGGGCCAAAAGCTGTAAAAATTTTTCATAGTTTGTTTTGGATATGTAACTTGTACAGCCAGATCCTTTATTTCCAAATTTTCTTATATGTTCTTCGAGAATTGGGTTAAAAAAAAAACTTTTTGATAGTTGTCATTGTTTGACGAGCAAAATTTTTTTATTACCCTTAATTTTTTGCATCATCAGTCATATTTAACAATTGATTTTTGATTTATGCTCAATAAAATTAAAAGTGATTAAATTCATCTAACTAAACATCAAATATCACAGATATTATAGGCGTAAACCCTGTAGAAAGACAACGTAATTTCCAGACACAATACATTTAAAGCTGACACAGTTTAAGACCGAGTAAAATTTTAATTTCATACTTGATGCATAAATTATATTTCTTGAAATATAAAATGTTTATTTATAATAGATAATTATAAATTGTATAGAATTTTTTTTCTCACGTTCCAAATTTTGCCGCCCCAGAAAATTTGCCGCCCTGGGCACTAGCCCCGATTGCCCCTAGTCTAAATCCAGGGGGGTTCCCAAACTTTTCCAGTCCACGACGCCCTTGCAAAGGTTAAATTTTGCCATGGCGCCCCTATATTAACGGTCTGAAGAATCAAGAACGCAAATTCAAAAATGGCAATTTAACAGGAAAAGAAGATAATGAAGAGCAGTAGTAATACAGAATACGAAAAAAGGTATGATAAGTTTCCGGCCTTTTGTTTCTCCGAACCGTGGATATGATAAAGGTATTATCGTAAAAAATATGCATCAACTATAATAAAAGTAAGATATGTACTAAGATTTTAGGAACAAACAGTAATATTATACATGAAAGCAACTGAGTCAAATCAATGTGAGCTTCATGATGTACGTACAGTTTTTAAAACGGGGAATAAGTCTTGACACTGCTCATTTATGAGGTTTTTTTGCAAGTTGTCACCCTCAATGCAGACTACACTGATGCTAATAGTTCGTTGTTAGTTGCGTTGTGGCTTTCTGAAAAATGCGCTTTATGTTTTATTACAGTTTTCAATTTTCTAATTAACAAAATCCAGTAATTTCTGGACATATTAAATAGCAAAAAGACTCGCGGCGCACAGTTTGGGAACCCCTGAATTTTTGGATAAGTAGTTATTTTCTAATTTTTTATTAATTCAACCCCACTTTTCATGTTAATTACTAATGAGTTTAGCTTAATATTTCTCTTCTGATTTATTTTTAAGGATAACTGTTTAAATAGACATTGATATTTATTAAAAAATAGTTTTTGATATACGCTGTGTATAACTCAGCATCTATTCTTAATCTAATTCACAATGGTGTTTTCTCGTGGTTATTTAGGACTGCACAGTTTAATAATCTCCAAGTTTTAAAGGTATAAGTATAAATCAAATGTGTTTTTTATTATTGTTCTATGAAATTTTATTCAACCATGAGATATGCTTTTGTAGTGCCATAGCCACTTAAAAGTACATTTTTTCTTTTATCAATTCAGAACCGTTTAATAATCTTCAATTTATTCCGATAGGTTTCCAAGAAAAGTGGGCACAATAAAATACGCCCATTCAAATTTACTTACAAATCTGGTCGCTTTTTCCTTTAACCAGAGCCAGGAATTTGCATGGAACATCTTAGTCCCTTTCTAGAATTAACTACCAGAGTCATTGTACAATTTTTAATCTAAATTCCATTCCTGCCCGGATAAAGTTCAGCCGTACCACATTCTATTTTTGAATAGGAATTTTAAAGATTCCGGAAGCCATGGATACTTGCTTGGTTCTCATTTTTGTCCAACCCAATGGATTATGCTAAGAAAAACACATATTTTTTATTTCCATTTTACAGATTGGAATTCCTTTTCAACCAGAAGAAATGCTCTTGTTTACGATTTTGTCTTCGCTGTGGGATGCAAAACCAACAATAATTTGACTTTCAAGAAAAAACAGACAAAATTGCAATAAAAGGTATCGTTTCACTCAATTGTACTTGGGTAAATAACAGTTCTTATTATAAAAACATCGACTAATATTTGAATAATGTTTATATTTGTCTGAGAAAGAGTGGAAAAGTATGAAACTTTTTACGAATTTCTATGAAAATTATTGTTATTTGTATAAAGAAATAGAATTGTTTATGACAACTTATGAATATAAATAAATAATATACTAGACTTTTCAATTATTCAGTAATTTTATTATTCTAAAAATGATATTTGTACGATTCCAATTCCAAATTTTACGAAACCTTAATATATTAATTTTCCACAAATATATTGTAATAAATCATTCAATTTTAACCTTTTTTCAGAAAATTTTGCTCAAATTTAAATTAAAAATAAATATGCCTGGGAGCATCGCAGGTTCTAGCCCTGATCAAATCGTAATTTTCAAAACTTGGATGGAGCGCATTGAATCGAAAAGATAAACCGGATCTTTCTATAATACTAATAATTTGATGCAATTCAATGAATGAATACAGATGAAAGTTGTGAAAGCGATGGTCTTCTTCGTAGTATGTGTGTTCTGTTTCAGTGGCAAAAAACCTATCAATAAATAGGATCTATATAGAATCATTTCCTGACTGCCTTCTCGAAGTCGTGGGATCGAATCATTCAGTAAACTCCTATTCTCTGTTCCCCGAGTCTACAACAACAATATACACCACAGTAAAATCATTCATTTACTTCTAGTAGAGAAACGAATTGATATTTCAGATTATTTCAAGTGATATCTTTATTTTTAGGCCATTTTATTTTACCCATAGTAATACAAACGAATAAAAGCTGTATATGTCCGCTTCTAGAAATAGAAACATCATATTAACAATTGTACCTATTCTCAGTTATTTCTGTAACGCTTTAACAATGCTAAACGGGTGCATTTTACATCTAGGATTACGCGTTATGCCACTAGGGGCATATTATAGGCTTCCGTCTATGTATTTAACCTTCATTTTGTTATAATACTGAATACCATATAGATGTTGAAATTATTGATTTTAATCATTACACGCCTTTTTGTTTGACATTGCTTTCCTGATTCCAATATTTTCGACATAAACTTATAAAACTAATAACAATTTAAATTAGTACAATCAAATATCATACATTTTATTTGTTGACCGAAAATGATATGCTACATTATTTCTCTAGTTATTTCACTACTGAAAAAAATGTCATAAACTATCTAACAAATTTGTCTCAAAGTCAAAATTTGGTCACAGTTATTGTCCTTAAACTACACAAAATATTGGTCACTGTTACGCCATAGGACCGTAATTATGTTGCGAATTTATTACAGTTTCATGTTTAAAATTTTAAATATTTAACGTTTCAACAGCCATCTCCATAATTTAGCTAGTTTTGTTCGATTTTTGGCACATTACGTAGATATCAGAGATAAATCTACTTAACTCTAATGCAAGTTAATTATAGTAATAGCGTTTTATAGCTTTATATTGAAATTTAGTATTCAATAAATTAAAGCAAACAAATGTTCCATCCCACAATAAAATAGGCATTTCCCTTATGACCAAGAAGTTAAAAAAGAAACAAAGTATATTAGTTTGATTGAATTCCAACCGTAATTTAAGATTTCACTTGAAACATTTGTGAAAGAAGTCAATTTTTAAATTTTCCTTGTAAATGATGATATTTAATGTGAAATTGTAAAAATTTCAGTGCTCATGAGTGGAGTGCATAAAACGTTATGTCCTTTTTTTAACACAAAATCGATTAAAGACTCGCCTTCGGCTCGAATGTTTCACACGTGATATAAAACAGTTAACTTTATACACTTGTTGTACAAAAAACTACTATTTCCAGAAAGTCAATATATAATAAAACAACATTGCATTCCAACTTTTAAAATTTTAAGCTTTATAAATGTTTAAATAAGATAAATTAGAAATGTAAATAAAATTTCATAGAAATGGCTCTTTATTTTCATTTTCCTGTTTCTAGAACTGGTAATTTTTTTTTAAAAAAATCTAATAAAGTTGATAATTCAATTAAATTAATAAAACATTAATGCTTGAAAAGTAATAAGTTTAGATTAAAAGCCAATATAATTCAATGGATTTAATGTTGACAGTAAAGTTTAATTTTTATTCATTACATTTTTACGATTTCAATCCAAAATTGAATTATAGAAAAATAAGGCCTTAATTCCCGTCAAATTAATTACCTAAGCGGACCTCAAACAGAATTTTCTTGCCCATAAATCCATTAAAATCGGTATATAAATCATAATTCAGAAAACAATTTCCCCACTTTGGGCACATAAAACAGTCCCTTTAAACTGAATGTTTGAATTATTTGGGTGTGTTTTCCGTGGAAATAAATCATTCGTCGGCCGACAAATATTTACCAGTTACTAGGCCGGGCAGCAATTTCGCAAATGTGTTTGGTTGCAAAACGACGCGACGAAAACCCACCACAAAAATAGACCTAATACATAAAAAATATGATTATTGGGTGTTGAAATAAGATTTAAGCTTTTGGTTTTGACAAAGAAATTTTTTATATTTTATATTATTGCTAACAATCTATTTATTAAATTTCAATAAATTTTTAAATTATTATTAATGTGCATAAACTTTTTTTCTGCTTATTTTTTTTTATTTTTCCCTTTTAATTCCTATAAGGAATATGGGGAGTCTAAACCTTAAACAAAGGACTTAGACAATTACCACTTAACACAAAATTTTCTACTGGATTGAGAAAATGACTAGTTAAAGATAATAATCCCAGAGTTACAGATTCAAAGAAAAATCCAGCCTTACTTTAAAATTAACTCGGAACATATTCGAACTCATGGAAAATTGACCCTTTACTTGTTGAAAATTCTTAAAGGACGATCAGATGGATACTTGAATGTAGCGACAACTTATTTTCTAACAAAAGTGCGAGGTTTGTGACGGAAAAGTTTTCTTTTTATAAATTTAGTTATTTAATAATCAATAATAATTAAAAATGTTTATTTCAAAATTTGGAATTAAGAACACCTTTCTGACCGTGCTTCGGAAAAGTTCTATCTTTTTCTTAATTAAACAAGATTTGAATTATGAGATAATTTTATCTGCTCATCATAATCCTACCTAAAAGTCTGGTAATTTTAAGTGCAGTTAAATCTACAAATAACCCATTTTTTAACGATTCAGTTATAAATACACTATAGATTGTTATGTAGCAAATATATCGCTTTAAACTTTAGATAAATAAGTTTTTGTTATCTGTCCTCAATCTGCCGGTTTGGTACAAATCCAATAGAAGTTCAATTTGGGGACTTTAAACGAAAAAATATGTAACAATATTGATATTGGCAAGTCTGTTCTTCTTGTTATTGATAATTATTCTCCAAATAAAACTTCAGGAATTCTTTATCTTCAATACCCACTTGCTTAATACTTAATATAAAATAATAATAATATTCACAATATTCTTAGTCGATTACTATTGTAATAAATGGAAATCTGATACAGGGATCCGTATTTAAAAATTAGAAAGAAACTCATGTAACATTTTTAAATCTGAAATAGAGGATATTAATACAATCAATTTCCATAATATAATATTCAAAATTAACGGATTATTTGGGGAGAGAGATCAAATTTAATTTAAAAAATATTAAGTCTACTTCTAAATATACGAAAAAGCCTTACAAGTCGGACACTCTTTCACTTTACCCAGAAATGATATTAACGAATGTTGATTTTTTAAATGTCAATCCCTCATTTTTTAGATAACATTATGTTTGTGCAATTCAGTATCAGAAAATAGTCTGTTTTTAAAAGCAAATTCGTTCTGTAACTTTACAGCACGCGTGCGGTAATATAATAATTCAAAATTTTCAAGCAGTTCAGTCACCAATTTTATGAAATAACATATTGTTGTCAAAACCAAATTTATTATTTAAATATTTTAATATGAAAATTTCGTTGTGAGTTTTTGTTGCACAATTTGAAAAAAAAACGTTACAAACGGTTTTATTGTTTGATTAACTGGTTTTTTTTCAGAATTACACAAAATAGTGTTCAATACACATGGGAAATAAGTTATTACAGCACTCATTTACCTAATTTACTCGCTACACTCGTCGTAATACATGGTAAATTCGTGCTGTAATAACCTTTATTTTACCACTTGTATGGAAATAAACTATTTTAAATATTTTCTGTGATTTATTTGCGTATTTATTTTGAAGTTATTCCATTAAAGTTAATAATAGAAAAATAAAGCTGTAATATAGGTAATATTAATATGTTCTAGTCATTGATAATAGTAATAGAAACCAATTACCAATTTCAAATTTCTTAGGATGATTTTATTGTTTAAATTTGAATGACAGTTATAAGATTCTCCTGTGAATCATCCCTAAAAATAATTTTATTTTAAAAAAATGAATACAATCCAATTTGTGTTTCGTAACTGCCTGGCGTACATCAAATAAAAAAAATTTCCCTTTCAATTCCTATAAGGAACATGGAGGGTCTCAACCTCAACCAACGGGTTTTCGACATTTCGGTGGCTTTGTTTTCAGTGTATTATTAGTCAATTAATAGCACCTAGACCAGTTGAAAAAGGATCCAGTCAATCCTACCCGCCCAGGGATCGAACCCTTGACTCCGAAGAGGCAGCCGGATGCGTTAGCACATCGGCCACGAGACAGATGGCGTACATCAAATGGTTAGTTGTAATTATATCTATTTATTTTATTACATTTAATACTTTTATTATAAAATTATGTTTTATAACAAATATTTTTCAAGGATTTAAAAAAAAAGACTTGAAATATCTAAAAAAAAGTTTAAAATATAAAAGTATACCTAATACTTTTAAACTACAAAAATACTGTTTGGGCTCTTTAAGTATTCTGGGGAGCAGGTACAGGCAATGGCAGAAATGGCCGAGAAACTTTATTGCCCATCTGGATGACCTCTGTCACATTTTTTAAGCTGAGCAAAGATGCAATATAACCATTCTGTCCCCTGAAAATCTTGGGGACACCCCAACTTTAATGGCGTTTCGGATCTCTCTTTACGAGTGAATAGGAGAAAATCCAAGAAATAAAACACGGCACAGCCAAAGACACCAGTCGCACCACACAAAATAATGCCCCTGTTAGAATAAAACCAGGCTATTTGAAAAGAATAACAAAAAATAAAGGAAAACATATATCTACCTTTAAAGAATTTCAAAAATTGTTTCATGATAATTTTAAATATTTTTAAAAAATTTCAGCTATGGTCGAAAACTTGTCAAGTCTGTTTAGTTTTAATTTTATTTTGGGGAAATTAAAAACATTATTAATGTAAAAATAAAAATAAATAAAAAATTGTGTCACTTTTATTTCCTTGGGCCCCGTTCCAGTAAGTTCATTAACAATGTTCACTTTCGCCTTGCCGGAGATTCCAATTGGAAATGGTAACGGCTTTCATTGATAACGTGATATATTTGACGTTTCATTTTGTTCCAAAAAATAATTCAATTGATTTTGATAATTTTAAGTTATATTTCAAGGTTTTCAAGTACCCATTATAATGATCAAGTAGAGTGTTTAGAAATCGTGCGAAAATTGTGTTTCGCTAAAGAAAAACAAGAAAATTGTGGAAATTTCAATTATTGATCAATATTTCAGTTTTATGTAAATTACGTAAAAAATTAAGATCGTTTTATATAAATTGAAGTTATAAGTGTTTTAATCCTGTTAATGTGTTATTTTCGTTTAATAATTTATTTTCATGTGACAAAAAGTGGATTTCAAACTTTCATTTTTCGGGGCCATTTATATTTTACCTCATATTTAAATGATTACTTAGTTTTTCTATGTGAGAATATAAGGAATGTGTTTTACCAATATTCATTCTTCGATTCCAAAACTAAAATATTATAGCGTCAAAAAAAATATCTTCGAAAAAACCTGAAATATTTTCAATATAAACCCGAAAGCAACTATCATGAGTTAATGTAAATTTTGATAATTATATAAAAATTAAGTAAAAGTTTCTCGATAATTCTGTAAAGAAATAATTTTCTAATTACCTGTAATTGGATTTTTATAAAAATTATTTACTTTTATTATTTGTTTTATTTTTTTAAATGAAAGTAAACTACTCCTTTTGAAACCCAAAATACATTAAAATTGTGGGAATGGCGTTTTAATTGTTTTTTTTTTCTCGACATAACCAATTACTTTTATAAAAAAGCCATTAAATCCTACATTTTTTCCCAAAATCGTATTTTATTAAAATTATCTGGTAACTTTACAATAAATAAATAATAAGGGTTCACGAAAATAGTCCCTTGACTTATCAAATGTCCCGATAAAATGCGATAGAAACGCGATCTGGGGGAGATAATAAAAGTCTAATAACTTTGATTACCTTTAACGCTCTCTCCACTCTTCTTAATGGCCAACAGCGGTCGTCCGCCAAACAGATTACCACACGTTAAACCCACGTCCATCTTCCCACCAGATTCCTTTAATCCTCTTAAATAAAAATAAATTTAAAACAAAACAAAAAACATAAACACGGTTGAGTACTCAATTATAAATATAGATCGTTTTGAAAATTGTGGGAAAATCTTAAAATCCTCAAAATAAACTTGAAAAATTAAACTAACCAGCAAGATTCATGTATATTCAAATGTAATTATTTTCTTTTCATTTGTGTAAAATAAATAATAGAGCAAAAAAAAATTTGTAATAAGCATTTATGTAATTCCGTATCGAAAAGTAGCCTTTTTTTAACGCCAATTGATTTCTTTACGGTTTACTTGACAACACGGAGTGCGGTAATATTTCAAAATTTTCAAGCAAATTGTCACCAATTTATTGAAATTACATATTGTTGTCATTACCCCAATCTATACAAATTTTCGATAAAGTTTATTAGAGTGAGATGGGAACGTTTCTATCTTTCCATCGGGTGGTTCTTCCTCTAATTTGATTAGACAAGCTCCACACTGTGTTTTACTTGTTCCACAATTTGAAGAAAAAAAAACTACTGCGAACGGTTTAATTATCAATTAACTGGTATTTTACACAAAATAGAGTTCAATATACATGTGAAAATGTTATTACAGCTCTTATTTACCTATTTTTACTAACTGCGCTCCACAAAATACATGGTAAATTCGTGTATCGAAATATGCAATTTCGTTTTTAACAGGCACTTTACTGATTTTTTTTTATATTTAAATAAATGGTTATTTACATAGCCGCCCTATTTAAGTTGGACACTTCTTACTAATGTAGCCGATTCAATAAATAAACAAGACTTATTAACAATAATAACCAAAAAGATGTATTGATGTCTCTTCCTGATTTTGCAAGCTCTTTCCCGTTTTTGGTAATGCGAACGTCTTTTCGAGAAGTATTTTCATCTCAAATGTTATTTCCAAGATTAAATGAAGTTCATATTATAAAGCAAGACTTAATGTAGTGACAATTGATCGATAAATACAAATTTTACTCACTATTTTTACGAAAAAGTCATCTTAATGAAACATGTTCTATTTTAAAACCATAAGACACCAATCGGACTTTAAATGTGGACTGAACAGATTTATATTGTTATTTAGATTCTATCCTGTACTGAATACTAAATACTATTTCTTTAAAATTTCTTCGGTAATTGGGCGAACGAATTTTTGCAATTACTCATATTTTCGCACAGAACAATGAGTATCAATCATTTTATCTCACAATAATATTGTCTCAAATACATATTTATTTACTTTAAAAGTCATTTCTTACTAAATTAAAGGAAATTTTCTTGAACCAATAGAATAATTAGCCTTAGTTATTTATTGAATCGGCAACATTAGTAAGTTCGTTGCTCTTAGGTGATAAACTTCTCATTCTCACCAACAAAGTCGTCTATTACCTCAGTCAGTCATATTAAGAAAATTGCACTTAAAATTATTTCTGGTTTGTTTTTTTCAAAAATAAATTTCAAAAAGTCCAAAGTCCTTAATATATTTTTCAACATATTATCGCAATTAGTACCATATATTCAACTTTTGGGTCTCCGCTTGTGTGGTTAGTAACCTCGGGTTCGTAGGATCAAATCTCGGGCGACCATTTCTCAGCGCGAAAAAAGTGTCCCCATTTGTTTATATCAATAACATTGCAAAATAATATTCATAGCGAATTGAGCGAATTGACTGGATCCGTTTAAAACCGGTCTTAGATGCTATTAATTGACTAGTAATACACTGAAAACAAATAGTCTTGGAAAGTCTAACACCCGATGGTTGAGGTTGAGACTACCCCCAGTGCCTTACCGGAATGTTGTGGGAAATATTATTATTTATTCAACTTTTGGGATAAAACTTTGTTTTCCTTTCCGAAACATTTAATCTCTAGTCATCTTCATAAGAGTCTTATAGATATATGCTTCTACAAGTCGATTAAAATAGATTAAAAAAATTATTAAAAATATCGTGGTTAATTGTAAAAACCACAGACCAATTTTTAAGGCAATAACGTTTATAAGACAAGTGATTGAGATATGTAAAAAAAATTACTATATCAATATCATGAGAACCACTTGAATTATTTTATTCTCAAATATTTACAAATATCCACACAATAATAACAACAGTCCATTTAATTACAATTATAATTTCGAAACGAACAAATTGAATCGACCAGCATTTGCACTTGATAAAATTTTAAATAGCAACCCTTTTGTGGTGCAAAAAAAGTTCGACGTGCTCCGAGTTGGGCAAATTAAAAACCCATTTAATGCCTCCCAAATTCATTTCAACCAATTAAGAGGAGGAAAAAGGCTGGTGGGCCCGAACTTTACTATTTAAATGCGTGGGTTTTGGAATTAATTGATAAAAATAACATCTGTTGAAGTTTGGTTCCCCATTTTTATGGTTAATTAGTTTCAAACTATTATACAAACAGTGGGAGATAGTAAAGGATTAAATAACAGGATTTTTACAGAAACAGATTTGGATAAGTCCATAAAATATTCTACAAACCCACATTACAGACTCTCAACCATGACCTTTAAAAGTTAAATTCAGAATTGTATGTTAATTATATATCATCTGATTAGGAAGTTAGACGTGGGAATAATTGATAAAGCCTAAAATAAATATTATTTTTAAAAGTTGTGCAGATTTTTTTTTCTTAAACTAAGCTTAAAATGTCGACATGACCTTTTAAAGATTGAACTTATTGTTAAATAATAAAATAATCTCGGAACTAAATAAAGTTATGAAATTGCTTTCTTCTTTAATATTTTGTTTGTCAGGTCTTCTTTTGTTTCATATTCATATTTAATTCTTTTAAAGAAATAGAAACGAAATTTGATATATTTTAAATAGAAAATTATATCAAAGAATTTTTATTAAGAATTATATCCTAAAATATAAGTAAGTCATTTATTCTATTCGAGTTTATTCAATAGTATCTATAAATTGGTTTATTGGTAGGTTAGACGTAGAACTCGCTCAGGGATTATATTCCTTTTTCATATATAAATATATGACTAAAATAATTGTAGCGATGTACTATACCAAATCCTTAGGTGTTTGCTTGGCAGTTATTATAGTTATTATAGTTAATTATACTCGCCATTCAGCACCGCGCAATAGGGCAGTGACTAATTTAATGGTTATTTATGGACTATAGAAAACATGAGATCAAGTTGTGAGAGTTTTTCTCCCTGTACTGACAGTCCTTAAAAAAACTCAATTTACGCTAGAGAACTAATTGTTCAATAGTTTGTCAAAATTAAAAGAAAATAAATTTTCCGCACAGCCACTAATTCATTCCCAATATTTAAAAGATTACTAATAATTTTTGTTAGTACCATTTCATAATTAAAACTTTCTATGGATGATTTCCAATTAGATTTAAATCGAAACTGTTCAAAGTTTTAAAAAATAAAAAAATATATTTCCCACGACATTCCAGTGCGGAACTAGGGGTAGTCTCAACCTCAACCATCGGGTGTTAGACTTTCCGTGTCTATTTGATCTTAGTGTATTATTATTCAATTAATAGCACCTAGACGAGTTGTAAACGGATCCAACCAATCCGCCCATTTTATTTATTTGTTTGCGTTATTACTTATCTATAATTCGCTATGAATAATATTTCGCAATGTTATTGATATATACATAGAGAAACTTTTTCGGACTAGTAAGGTCCCGAACGGGATTTGATCCCACGACCTTGAGGAGGCAGTTTAGGGTGCTAACCGCTTGACCACATAGGCAGTTTTTATCTAAGCCAAAAATTTGAACTTATTTGAAATTTCATAGTAAATTTTCCGAACCAAATAAACTCGTGAGAAAAAATTATACGGTCTGCCAAAATTCATTTAAAATATTCATTAATCAGCGAAAACAGTATCAAATACGGGTATACTATGGTGACGAACGCATCTCCAATAACAGCGATTACGACTCCTACTCGGCATCTACTTTTCCGCTACATTTTCTCCATTCCTCTTCAGACCTCCTCGACTAGAAATTTGCTAAAATTGCAACTTTATTTTTCATCGCGATGGAGCTTATAACAAAGGGAGAAAATCGGCAACTGAAAGGAAGCGTATTCCGGTGATATGTCTTTTCCGTAAGTCAATACAATTATAGGACAAAAAATATTTGAGATAGACAAAATGAATCTATTTAATATTAAGAATTAATTTATATAGAATAGTGATTAAATCCACCCAACTCTAATTCCTTACAAGATCACTTTAAAGAACCCAACTCAATTTTTCAAATTTTCGTCTTCGGCATACTCATACAAGAATTATTTAATATTAATATGGTGTCAGAGCTAATAATATCCAGGTTAAAAAATTATAATTACATAATAAACATAAATAAGGAATCAAATATTTTGTTTCTTCTTTAGTAGTCATTATTTTGATGTCTCAAATGTGAAAACGAATTTTAAAACAGGGCAAACGTCCCTCATAAAAGTTATTTTATTTAATTCTCATGAGAAAATATAAAAACAGAAAAAGAACTTCATAAAATTATTAACTAAAAAATGACACCACATTTAAATCGACCTACGCTTTTTATTTTATGAACCAAAAACTGTCAAATTTCAAAAGGGTAAAGACAATTATAGTATCCGTAATAGTTATTATGTAGGAGTTATTTATAATATTTTAATTTGATTCAGAATAGAATGCTGTACCTGTACCTTTTTTAATAGAGGGAACACCAAATGTTCAAAAATTCAAATAAATTTACAAGACTCTAAAATTAAAGAATAAAAATGGATACAACACCCAAAAATTGTCTCATAAAATATGTATTGTCACCATATCTGACAATTGATAATTTCTATATTGGTACTTATGAGGGATGGCTTTGAAACATCTCAGTCTTGGAACACCGAGACAAATTTAAATTTCAAACTTGTATAAAGTTCACGTCTATTATTAACATCGAATAATATCATTTTACTACAAAGTAAAACCAAAAGTGTACCCAAAACAAACAGTAAACAAACTCGGACAGAAAATGATACAAATAAACTGAAACCATATTTTTGATGAGGGAAATGACAATCAAATAAACTGACGTGATATCCAAAATAACACGTTTGACATAATAATTTATGATGGTCTGTTAACAAGCAGAAAATGTTCTAATAAAACGAATTTCGAAACTTTCACAATATCAAACAAAAACTGAAAAGATAACTTAAAGAATTGTTTTCTATTTATATCTGAGATATTCAAATTGTTATAAAATATTCTAACATAGAATATGAATTTTAATTCCTGAGTTCATAAAGCTGTCGCAAAAAGATTACTATATGGGCCGTGTTTCTATAAGCTCATGACCAATTTCCACGTTCGCCTTGGCGAAGATTCCAATTGGAAATGGTAACGGCTTTCATTAATGACGTCGTTTTAATCATGTTTATGTGTTATTCTGATGTAATAATTTATTTTCAGGTGACAAAAAGTGTTTTTAAAATTTGATTTGTGTTATGATCCACCCTGTTAAATTAAATGTAACTTTGTAAATAATAATAATGACGAAATGAATTGTAATAAAGTAGTTGGATTGTGAATATCAAAGTGAACTGTTGTGATTTGGGAAAGCTCTCTATTTCAGGAAATTATATTGGTGTAGTGATAATAGCATTTTGGCGACGATAATTGGATATATATTATCTTTATTCTTATTCGAATATGTGAGAACATATCAATTTGCTATTAGGAATGTGTTCTAACTATATCCATTCTTCGTTTGTATTACCAAAAGTAAAATAATATAGCGTCAAAATAAAAATATCTTTGAAAAAATCTGAAATATGAATTGATTCCGCTGGTTGCACTAATGGAAATGTTTTTCAATGTAAAACCGTTCGCAGTGGCGAACGTGGAAATTGGTCATGAGTTTATAGAAACATGGTCATGGAAGGAAAGAATACACTTAATTATATAATTACTCTTTTATTTGTGAATCATTCACTCAACATCAATATACAATATTATCATTCCATAAATATATTTTAATCATTTAATCATACATTGAATGATAATATTGTATATTGATGTTGATGTTTGTTGCCTAAAATTGATATTATGACACTCAAATTTGCTTTGTCAAATTCGTTTTCATAGGACAATTGCTTTAAAGAATTTTTTTAACTACACCTTGCAGCTATGAGTAAGAAAGAGTTGCAAAATATTACAAATTCTTAATTTACAACCGCTTAACCAGTTTTTAATAAATTAAAACAATTTTTTGTGTAAATTTATTTAAAAAAATGCATAAAATTTTGTATAAAACACGGTCGATAAGCATTATTAATTATTCGAGCCTTCTTTAAGGCATTCGCTTCGCTCGTGGCTTAAACAAACAGGGGAGATCTACCTCCATTTTTAAAAAAAATATTTTTAATTCTAGAAAAACATCGTTTGACTAAGATATTCGTTTAGTACACAACAAAAGTTATTTTATGATTTTAGAGCTGTTTTGATTTCTGGAGCAGGACACGATCCAAGCCAGATAGTCTTTTTATTGTATGTTGTATAGGGACATAGTCGATCGCAAAAGGGATGTTTTTGGTAATTCAGCTAACTAATGGAGTAAAGCATGAATAGAATACTAACACCTGTTCCACAACCGAAAAATTTCAATATTCACAGTCATGGGGCCAGATTAATCGATTTAATTGCGAGGGGAGCTGCTAACTTTGTAACTCTAGTGAGAGGTATACTATTCTGCATTTAGTATTCAATTGCCCAATGATAGCGGAATTTAAACCGGCCTTGTTTCAAAAGGCGTGTGACTCGATTACGACCTCTAAAGTTCATCGTTTGGCTGTTCTTCTATGCTCCGAGGACGCTGGAGTGGTTGACGGACTGATGAGGTTCATGACTGGTGCTCTACGTTTTCGTCACTTTTTTCGAAACTGTCTGATGTGAGATTGCGAATCAATATGTGTTTCTTTCCTTTTATAGAAAACTCTACTAGGGAGTTTAGGAATCACATTGAATGCCTTTTCCATTCTGGTTTTAAATATATTAGATTGAGACAGAAATTAAAATACAAATGTTTACCATGTACTGGGCACTGCTTTTCAGCTTTAATTGTAATGTAATGCAAAATTGGACGAAACAACCCATGACTAAGTTAGAGCCCGCACTCATATATATAAATACATATGAATGATCACGGGAGCGTTGCACCATCGTGATTCCTTGGAGAGATGGGTGCCGCCCACCGCCTCCTCCTCACGTAGGTGTTTTCACTATCTACTTTTGTTTTAAGGGAGGTGGATAGGATGCGACCCGCCATTGGGCACCGCTCTCGAGGGCAGTATAGGTCAAACACAGTATAAGGGAAGGGTTAAGGGTTAGTTTGGGATAGACAGTTAGTAAGGTAAAGGATCCGTTTATAATGAAGTTATTGTTAGTTTTTATAATTTTTTTTTGGAAAGATGCTATAGTTGAATTAAATCCATTTTCAAATATCATGTTGAAAAAACCAATATTAAACATAAATTCCAAATACACCTTATGATATTTATCGGCAATACACATTAATGAGCAAAAACTACGCAGCCCATCTGGCGACATTTGCCAAA
>JXOV01004232.1:0-36211 GCA_001014945.1 Clogmia albipunctata
CTAAGAATAGTACAACATTTTGCGGTTGAATTTTTTTGCTGACGTCAGCTAGTCCAAGACATTTGAAACGTCACTTTTGTTTACATTCTATTTTGGAGGTTTTAAAGTATTTTTTGTTATCATAAGCGTAGCAAGGAGTGGGCCGCGAGGGTCGCCCCCCACCCTCGGAATGGTCTGGTGCACCCCCCAGGATTTTGGCTTTCATGCTGTAAAACTTTGAAATTGAAAGATATTACCAATTTTTGGGACTTAGGCCAACCCCCAGAAAATTTTTTTGGGGGCACAGGCCTCCTCCAGAAAAAAATTCTGGGTACGCCTATGCTTGTGCTCTATAGTTTTTGTTTAGTCCCGAAATGGGTCGTTGCACAGAGTACAATACGGCTCTGTTAAAAATATAATAAAACACTCGTTTAATTTGCAATTTTAAATCAATTTAAATGCAATTTTAATCTTAATTATCCAAAATGTAATTAAACCAAACCAATTGTTCATGTGCCTAAATATTTTATTGAAATATTGTATTCCTATTCTTAATAAGAACAATGCATTTTTGTGGCATAAAATTGATATTATGACACAGAATTGTTCTTTCAAAGGCGTTTTTATAGCACAAGTTCTTTTTTAATTATTAAAGTGTGACCTCCGTGAAAGAAATCTAATAAATTTATATGGAAATCAGTTTCGTTGTATATGGTTAACTTTATTTGTGGGTGATTTTGCAACAAAACGGATTATTTAAATCTAAATATACCGTTTTAATAGATATGCACTTATCGGACTACTCTTTCCAACACAACATCATAGATTGTTTTAATCTAAATTTAGCATATTAATTGAAAGAGCAATATAATATTTCGTATATGCAAGTAAGAGAAACAAGATATAACTTTCTCCATCTTCCCCTGGAATCCCGTGGGAAAAAAACAAATATTCTTTTTTAATTTTTAGGTTAGTTTGTATAAAATTTTCTATAAGATACGGTCGATAAAACACTTTATTAAACAGACGGGTCTATTTTAAAGTACTCGCTACAATCGTCACTTTAAAAAACCCTACGGTATTGTAATACATTGTCTTATCGACCTAGTTGTATAAATAACTATTAAATATCAATTATTTTTAATTAAATATAGAAATTTAGATTTCTCATGATCAAATGACAAATAAAACACACATGAACTTCAAATACTTTTTCATTTTTAAAAATACAGTGGACGCCGCTTATTAGGACCACTCTGGGACCGGCATAATTTGGTTCAATTAACCGATTGGTCCTTTTAGGCGATTGCTCAATAACAGCTAGAATTTTATGTGTAGATTTTTCAATATGTACGGGTATGTACATATGTAATTAAGAAAATGTAATGAATTTAGCAATCTATTTATCAATTAAATACGATTTTGTATGTAGTGATGCATATATTGATGACCAAAAAATTTACAACAGAGTGACGTGTAAACTATTGCGCTGTAATCAAATCCGCAAACCCAAACATGTGAGGAGACAATTTTTTTCGACTTTTCCTTTTGTCTTCACTCCTTCAGTCGATTAAATAAACTTAGGGCACATGGTCAAATTTGGTGTGAATAAAAGTAAACAATATACTTAGTTGTCGTCATTTCCACTTGTTCTTGCAACTCCTTGTAGTAGTAATCTTAGCCACAAAATGGCCCTTTAAAGCAATGGGTCCGTTCCTAGCCATTTTTGCCCAATAAAGCGATTGTTCCTATTAATCGTGGTCCTAATAAGCGGCGTCCACTGTATATTCAAAAATTAATAACGCAATTTTTTTGGAATAGTTTATGAAATCAGATTAGATTCATTATAGTAGTTTGCATATCGGTAGGTAATGGAATATTTTTCCGCTCGAGTTTAAAATTTGTGGATATTGGAAAGAGACCGACAAATACCATTACCTTAAACTTGCGTTTAGCGTAATTCTTTTTAAAAAAATTCGCAAAACAGCACAATTTTGTGTAATAACGGCTATAATGATTCACAATTACATCTATAAAGATCATTTTGCTGTTATTTCATCATGTCGAATTAATTATTTATTTATCCTATTAATATATTCTAAAAAACGATACGTTAAATATTATCATTATTCAAAGTAAAAGAGTTTTAAATAGTTTATTTCGCAAGTAAACGAAACTTTAACATTTGATTTTTTTGATTTTATTAACAATTGTTTTTATTTTAATTAATAATGCTTTCTCTATAAAGTCCTACATAAATCCACACTGTTTTGTTATACATTATTCAATTTTTGCACACAAACACAAATCGAGTAAAGTACTTTGTGCCAATAGTCTATTATTAAAATTTTAGTTTTATCTCTTAGTAGCAAGAAAACAAAATAAGTTTGTTTAGTGTATTTGTCAACAAATTTTAGATGGCCATGATTTATGAATCAATTTCAATTATTTCACATTAAATGGCCAAAAGTGAATTTTTTCTCAAAGGTTGGTTCTTATTTCTAAATGTAGTAATTAATTGATGAGTGCTATCTCGCATTAATACAACAGTGTTCGGTACTCAGTTTCCGTGATGTATCGAAAACTCATTACATTCGTTTTCTAAAATTTTACTCCTGTTTAATTATGATCTATTTTTACTCGTTGTTTAAATAACTATTGTATATAATATAAAAACCCAAATTAAAATAAAATAAAAATAACTTTTTTCCACATTCTACTACAAAACTAGTCATTTCAAGGCCATTAAGAAAACAATTTAAATTTCTATAGAAAGGGTTTAAATTGAGATAGGATAGTTTTATGTGTAGACAGCTGGTCTAGAAAAGGTGCGATTAAACGGATCCAGTTGGTCCTTGTGACAGAAAGTTTGATGTGAAAAAAGAGAGGAGGAATTTCGTTCCATAAAGCTACGAGAACGACTTATTTGATGGAATTTGGATTGGCAATTAATTGGGGATGGTACCATTTAATTACGGATCACTGCTGGCCGGATCATATGCTGCTGCCTTCCTTTGCCAGGGACAGAGCGCGAGACAAGCTGACGAGCGGAGCGATTCCTTGCTTTCGGCTCTCAAACACAATCGCAGTGAGCAGGGAATTTGATGGACGAAACAACAGCTTGTTGAAGCAGACACGACTCATTTTATTACCATTTTGGTTTATTTTATTATTTTTGAAATATTTTAATTTTTCAATATTTCTTCACTGATTTTACATTAAATATTCTCTAATTTCTTTTGGATATGATTGTATAAATAAAAAATAATATTACTTTACTAACAAACTTGCTCTTTTGATTTAATAATTTCCAGCGACAATTATTAATCAGGTTAAGCATACAACATATTGTACAAATGAGTTAGATGAGCTGAAGGAGTTTTCTAATTTTGGGACTCTCAATTCCTTTTTGAATTTTTGGTTCTTAAAATTTATATTATGACACTCAAATTTGTTCGGTCCAAGTCGTTATTACATCACAAGTGTTTTTTTTGTTCTTAATGTGTGACCTCCGGAAATGAAATTCACCAATTTATATCAAAAGTTATTTGGATACTGGAGTTTTTACTGTTAAATGTTGATAAATTTTTACCAAAATTTACGAACATTATCCAACACTCTCAGATTACAGTTTTGGATTTTTACATATAAAAATTCTGTTTCGAATCAGCATTTTGTTATGAAATAGAAACATAAACAACATTGAAAACTATTATCCAAATATTCGAATTAATTCTGAAGAAATCAAAAGCGATTACCAAGAAAGTTTCTCTCAATTTATTGATCGGTGCAATGAAATTAAAGTTTAACAAAATTTCAAAACCGTTACATTAGTTAATTTGCTTTATTTTAATTTTATTTTAATTTCTTCATCTTCTATCCTTTTCCCGCATTGAGCAACAAAGCCAGGTATGTGTGAAACAGAGCAACATATATTTCATTAAAAAATTTTAATATTTTGTGTTAATTTATTTAAAAATGCATAAAATTTTGTATTAAACAAGGTCGATAAGCATTATTAAACACCCGGGCCTTCTTTAAGGCAACCATTGTGTTTAATAATGTCTTTTCTTATCGACCTTGTTGTATAAATAATTATTATTCACAATCAGATTGATTTTGAACTTTATAATTGGAAATTTCATGAAGTTCGGTAAAACGGCACACATATTTTAACTTATAAATGCAATTTTGTGATCTCGGTAATTTGAATGAAAGAAATCTCTTCCATTCACCAAAACCACGCGATATTTCGAACTCTATAACTCTTGATAAATCGATGTATTTTAATAGTCCCTTGGAGGCTCAAATTGTCAGGAGTCGACTGTATTATTATTTTAAAATGCGTAAAATAACAATATCAAGTTTTATTTAAGAGCTTTAAAAAAATCATCACAAAATGTCAGAACTTTTAGTAGTTTAAAATAATACCATTATGATAATTATCTTGAAGAAAAGATTTTGGGAACGAAATTGTCTTCATTTCTGGATAAATTTAAAGTTGAAGTAATAAATTGAAGAACGATAATATATTTATTAAATGATTACCAAACGAAAAATTAAAATGCAACAAAATAATGTCTAACATTTCAATTGCTAAAACTTTTAAAAGTGAAAAGTATGCAAATGAGTAACAATGCAAAAATATTTATTTAATTTACTTATATTCCATTTGGTTGTATTAAAAGATGAAATCACATTACAATGGAATGGTAAAATGTGTTAAGTTTAAATTAAAACATATTGGATGATTCTTAGTTTGCAATTGAAGAACTCTAGAACGTAATTTACAAACGTTTCTTACCACACATTTTGTTCAATTTACTCACATTACAGCCAGGTTAGAAAATGATGGACAACGAAACAGAGTCCATTTAAAAATCTTCGTTTAAGGAAATGGATCTGAAATTGAAAAACTATTGTGTTTTGAATTTGTACTCGTACGAAAAAGAAAAAGTGTGTAAATGAATCGCTCCCAAATGGAGCCAGCTGCTGTCCATAGAGAACATCTTCCTCGTGTCGCGTGTAAAACACATTGGCTCCGTCCTGCTGCTGACGACGACGACGACGACGATGAGGACAGGGAAGAAAGAGCGGCATCTGCCCGGGCCACATTTCCTAAAATGTGTGGCCGAAATTGAATTTAATTTCTAATTTTTTGGGCTTCCAATTTTTGGCCCGGAATTTAATTATCGGAAACACATTTCCGAATATTATTCCACGGGAGTATTCACCTGCAACAAGAAGAACACGTGGCCAATTAAAAGCACTCGCGCGCTCGCCGAGAGCATTACGGTTTCGTGTGTGAAATGCCTTCATTGCCTCGCGTTTGTAGTGCGCTAATTATTGCCACTTTTTGTATTGTTTTGTTCTTTACCCTCTTCGCGTTCTCTCCCTCTCCTCATTCGGCTGTTTGTTTGTTTATAGAGTGAAGAGTGTTTGACGAAAGGTGAAAACACAAAAAGGTAATTTATGTCTCGTTTGGTGGCACAGGTGCAAATTTCATTTTGTACAGGCTCTTGATCCAAAATCTTGACATTTTTGAGTAATTTTTTTAAAAAGTACCGTTTTTCTTTTCGCTTTAAAGCTGGTATTTGCCAATAATAAATTGAATAGAGTGAACAGGAAGACAGAACCACCATTGCGCTAATTATCCATAGTGGCGATAATCCATTTGCCAGCCCGCTTCTTCTCGAACAGCAACAACAAAAACGATCTACTAGTCGCCCGCATGCAAAATTGCGAATCTCTGTTGAAATGCTGCTAGTCGCTATTATTGTTGTTTGCACAATTGGGAGCGCGCGCTTCATTGAGAGTTTCCTTCTGTATTCGTATCACACGGAAAACTGAGAGAAAACCCAATTTATCTCTTTCGAAAGCATTTCTACAGGGAGGCCGTGATATGTCGGAAAGGAATATTGAATCTGTGTCGAAAAAAAGAAAAAAAAAATAAATGAACTTTTTCAGTTGTTAAAAGTATACTATATTTGTAAATTGCGGTTTTTTTTCGTAAAATACACAAACACGAACATTTTTAATGACGTTTACCACTTAACGTGCGCCACCCTGAAGCACAGCAAGCTTAATTCATACAAAAAAGACAGTTTGCTTTGTTTTTAACTAGGTTTTAAACTGAGTCAGCTTTAAATGTATTGTGTCTGGAAATTAACACGATCGCCATCTAATGGAATATTTTTGAACTTCTTGAATTAAATTTAAAATGGAAATTTTTTCTTTAAAATACTTTTTAAACAGGATTTGCAAAATGTGTCATAAATAAAATAATGGCAGTTATATATAATTTTAATATTATTATTTCTTTAAGTTGTTTTTCGTCGCGGTTTAGCACTACTGTTCCAAAAGAAAACGTTACTGACATTTGTATATAGTGATGTTGTCTTTCATCGATTGTTCTGAAAACTAAAATAGTGATTTCTGCTGCAATGGTGTAAAACCTTTTTTCATTAGGAAACAAGTGTGACCATGATACAATTATTTTTGTGTTTTTTTTCTCGAAAATTCAAGTAAAACTAATTTTTAAAAAAACTGACAACGAAGGCTATTTGGTAACTTGAACCGTCTATATTACAAATTGTACAATTTATTTTTATCAAAATTGCCTTGAATCAAATTTATTCGTCGATTTATGACTTTCTATTTTCACTATTGAAATAAAAATTCTGAATTTTTAGGAGTGCGAAAAAGTAACGCATTATATAATACCTCAAATCGATTTATGTCATTAAATTCAAATTGATTAATAAATCACAGTCTACTTCATTATAGAGACATGAAAAATGTAAAAATATATTTTCATTCTCAGCTACTAAGATTAAAAATTATAATTTTTTAGGAGTTAAATTTTGGTACAAAATACTAATTTTGTGTATTCACACGATTTGTGACTGTCTGCGGGTATTGAATTATACTTTATTCAATACTGTATGTTTTGAACATAATTTATAGAGGAAACATTGGCTCGAATGTAAGCATTTATCAATAGAATTGTATAATAAATATTTATACAAGAAGGTCGACAAGATAAGTCATTATTACACACAAGGGTTGTGTTTAATAATGCTTATAGAAGCATTTTTAAATAAATTAATTTTGTTAATCTTATGAATTCTTCGAATTTCTGTGAAATTACATGTTGCACCCTCTATGCTAAACCATAAGTAAACGTAGTTCGTGTGTTCACCGATAGGTGGCTTATTTTTAAAAACATTAACAAAACCCAGTTAAGCCCCTCCCTTCAAAACTGACGACCATATAAATTTAATGAATTTCTTTTACGGAGGTCACACTTTAATAATAAAGAAAAAGCACACGTGCTTCAAAAAATTCTTTAAAGCACTTGTGCTATAATAACGACTTTGATAGAGCAAATTTGAATGTTATAATATCAATTTTAAGCAACAAAAATGCATAAAATAATTTTAAAAAATGCATTAAGGATTATCGAACTGAAATAACTTAAATATTTTAAAACTTCAAAACTACAAATTTTGTGAAATTAGCATATAACAGAACTATAGCCAAAAATATTATTGAATTTTCAATAATCAACAACAATTTTTTTACATTTCCTAATTTAAGAGCAGTGAAATTCCCACTAACGGTGAGTCTACTGTAATAATCGGTCGTTCTCTTTGGATTTACCTGACGAGACGAAGCACGACCAATTTCCCTTCGTTGTTCGGGTTCAATTTTCTCGTGGCGGTCGTCGGGTCTGGTCGTGAAGGGGTGAGCTCTCTGCAATACTGAGAACCAGCTGCCCGTGTCTTTCGTGGTTTAATCGCGCGCGGGGTGCGAAACTCGTTACTAAATTCGAGCATCGGCGTGAATTTCTCTTCTCGTCCAAAAGGAAAAGAAAGCAAGTAGGAAAAGGGAAGCAGTGAGAGTGATGTGGTGTGGTGTCCTTCTTCAATAGTCCGTAATTAATCGGGGGGTTAATTGATGTCTGTCTGTTGAGAGTGCGAAATTGTGATTTTATTATTATTGCATTAGTCGAAAGTGCCGGGAAATTGGCGAGGAAAATTGTGAAAAGTGAGTGAAAGTTGGGAATTGTGGTCAAGTTATTAGTTGTTATTGAGTTAAGAAAAATAATAGAGTTCGTCCTGGCCAAAGGATTACCAAAGGATTCTTCTCCAATGAAGGTAAGTAAACGAAAAAAGTCCTTCATTTCGCAATCGTCTTTTGCTTTCTTTTTAAAAAAAAAATCGTGTGAATTTTTCGGTCTGTCGCCAAAAATGAATGCAAATGAATCGGAAATGTTGCCTTATCATGTTATCATCAACAAAAAGTTGCCTGTTGCCGGTTGTTTTCGTGGGTGCAAAAAACAAAAAAAAGAGAACGGGGAGGAAGAAAGTCGTAAAATTTCAACCCTTATTATTCAAATTCTCTCATCTGTTCCGGCTCTCACAATTGGCAAATAAATTAAAATTTTGTTTACTTTCGCCCATGATGATGATGATGATGATGCCGGTTCTGTTGTTTTATTGATAAGCAAACTAATTTTGTTTGCGAATCAGTGGGGGTGGTGGCGGTGGTTAACAAACAAAATTGGCAAAACTATTGCGTTTCTAAGAGGAAACAACAATAATTTGCATTTGTGAATCGGAAAGAAATGGAGAGAAAGCGGAACTAGGGATAATTTGAAAATATTCAAATTAAATCACGTAAATTATCCGCATAATCGTCGATTTATTATGTGCTCCTCGATGATTTCCTGTTCAAACCTCCCCCCCCTAACCCCCGCTCTGTAGGGAGACTGACTGCCACCAGTCACGAATCCCACCGACAGGCTCAAGTGAGAAAACCAATTATCGGGTCACGAATCCCAAATAAAACTTCCGTCCCCAATCGACAATCATAAAACGTTCCAAAGGGGTTGTTTTTCCCCGAATATTGTCTCCATTCACTTATTTGTGAATTAGAAACCAATTAATAGCTTCATGTAATTTAGTTGTTAAAAACAAATATTATTAGGCAGTCATGTCTTATTTTAAGGACATTTTTAAAACACTAGACATCCTGACATTATTACAAGAATGGAAGTATATGCAAATAAAATGGATTCAATAAATTCTGATTTTAAGGAAGACAAGGCCAAGGCCTAACAAAAGTGCTTTTAAATTGGACTAAACTAACATTTTAACTTAGTTATATGATTATAAGCGCCAATAGTCTGATAGCTATTTACAGAAAAAGGCCAACATATAAAAAAATTTAAAAGGATAACGAAAAAATTTTAAAACTATTTAAATTTTATTATTTACCTTCTCCCGATATGTATTTTCTATATTAAATCTCTATTGAGGTGATCCCGCACTTTGACCTGAAGATCTATTGTCCACCCTCATATCTCTGCCCTCCGCAGTTGGGCGTATTGCCCAATTGATGTTTCCATCAATGCGAAGGTCTATCTCTAACCAATTGGTTTTCGCAATCAAATTTTGTCAAATGCCCTATCTATTCATTTGCAAATCTTTCACAATTGAATATCATTTCTAAAATCATTATTTGCTCTGGTGTGATTAGTACCAGAGCTGATGATTCAATATAGAGGCTATTTTGTTGACAAGTTTTTGCCACCGAAACAGACCATCCCTTTCATAACTTTTCGTCTGTATCCGTTCATTTTGAACAGCAGCAGAGTACTTGTATTACAAAGATCCGGTTTATATTCATTTCCATGTATTCCATCCAAGCTTTGAAAACCCGTCTGAATTCGAACAAATGGTGTTGACGTCACCAGTTGTTCTACTTTTTGGGGCCGGAGATATTATTTGTAAATGTATTTAAACAAATATTAATCACAAATTGTTATTATTAGTTGATAAAAGCAAATGAATTTTGAAAATAAAAAATCACTGCTTTTGCTGGGATTTGAACACACGATAACCAAATTTTGTGACGAGACACTTAACCAGCTACGCTATCCGACCTCTTATTTTCTATATATACAGCGCGCTGTAAGGCTATAAACGCACTTACGAATCTTCGTTATCTAGAGAATCTATATAAAATATTGCCCATAACGACTTATAAAAGTATTTCAAAAATACTTGTTAGGATTCGCGAAATTCCGAAAAAATCTCCGCTATTTATTAAATAATCTATAGACAATCCAAAATATTTCAAAAATTCCGAAAAAGTAGTAGTCAGACAGTAGCTGTCTTTGAAAATCTAAAAACTCTGGTGTCGATTTATTAAAAAATAGTAAAATAAATTAAAGTATTCAGATAAAGTAATGATGATTATTGAAAGCTGGGCTTGTTGTGTGTTTTTGCAAAATTATTATGTTTTTATTTGTTTTTCTCAATTTTGATATAAATATTAATTATATTGCTAAACTTTTAATAAAAATCTAGGAAAATACAATTCTTTTCAAAAATTTTAATGTTCCTGAATTCCTGATGATATTAAAAGAAAACAAGCCTTTAAACATAATGTTCATTATAAAACCGAACCTTTTTCTTTATAATTAATAGACTTCAATGAAATGTGAAACATATGGTACTTGCTTATTCCCAACTGTTCAAATAATATATCGGTTTTTAATATTACAATTCGGAGAGTACTTAAAAAAT
This sequence comes from Clogmia albipunctata, assembly GCA_001014945.1. Taxonomy (NCBI): domain Eukaryota; kingdom Metazoa; phylum Arthropoda; class Insecta; order Diptera; family Psychodidae; genus Clogmia; species Clogmia albipunctata. The sequence continues at coordinate 10,575 of JXOV01004232.1, forward strand.
TATAAATTCCAATTTCATTCCAATGATTTAAAATAATTAATATTTTTTTAACTGACATCTATAAATTATATAAGGGCTTAATAGTTGGTAACTTTACTTTAACAGTAAATATTTTATTGACTTTATATTTTTAATATTTATTCAGTGACACTATAATAATTATAATATATTAGTTAGTTAATTTTAAATAACAGTAATAAATAACTTATTATCGTTATTTTGATCTTTTCAAATTAACATATTAAAGAATTTGCAAGATAATTATGAATTTTTTCTTTTTCCTTTTCATTCCAACAAGGGGGCATAGGGCACGTTCAAAGCAAGCTTTGTCTGTGTTTCGTTGATCATTATAATGAGTGATTAGTTAATTGTCAATTCACATCGAAAACTGGTTTTTGTGTACTATTTTTCTGTAAGATGATGTACCTTTCTCTTCACTATTACACAGTTCATTTAATGGATTGTAATACGACGAGGAAAGTTTGAAATAGGAAAACTAGGAATTTGGATAGAAAATGTCCAAATACAGAATTGTAAACGAAAGAAGAAAGAACGGAAAAAAGGCTATTAGGAAAAGCATTACTTGGTTGGTGACAATGATCAAGACTCGAACTCGTCACTGGGAATAGGTCAAGCGCGCTACCATCTTGACACAGAGGCTATAATAATGATGATTAAAATATTTTGAATATAAAAATTTAGGAGATTATAGAGATAATACAAGGACTAAAGTTCATAAATTAATTTTGACGTTAAATTAAAGTATCTTTAAGGAAAAAATACTGAAAAGCGACGTTTAATACCAAAATTAGAATGAAATGTATTTAATCCTGATTCAAAATTCCTATTCAAAATGGTTTTGAGAACAGCCTAGTTACATTATAATTATATCAATTCTGAAACCCAAATTTTCTAAAACTTCATTTAATCTTTAATTAAAAAATAATTCAAGCAACATTTTCCAAGAAATTCTGTTTATAAATTTTAAAGGATAATTTAGAACTAAATTATCTCAAAATATTGCAGAGAAATTAACGCTTTATTAAAATAACATTAAATCAACAGTTCAATATTTAAAAAAGCAATTAAATCAACAATTTCTATATGAGAAAATAAATAGGAGAAGCCTCGAAAAGGTCGTTTGTGTTGGACAGAGTCAGGGCCATTTCATTCGGTGACCCCCATTAAAATAACTCTGTTAAATGGAAAAACAAACAGTGGCAGTGGGAGAGAAAGAGTGAGTCAATCGAATTATCAGGGTGGCAAATGTATTGATTATGGGGAATGAACTAACCCACACACTTTCCACGTTGACGTTAATTATAAATTGTCGTCGACACAATCTGCCAAACTTTGAATCCTGCTACTGCTGCTGCTGCAAACACAAAAACAAAAGCAGAAAGGGGTGGTGGAGGTGCGGTTGAACTGGTGACTGGAAATCTCTGGTCCTGACTTCAATCGCCACTGACACACACAGTGAACGAGCGACCAAAAAACACCAAAAACAATGTGAAAAATAAATCCAGAAACTTCAGAAACACATTTCGAATTGCATCAACACAGAGGTTTAGTGGGGGGAGAGAGGGGAGGCGAGGGTAACAAATGGATCCAGATTGTGTCGGGAACACAAATTGTGTTATTATATAAACAACAGCACACAGTCTCTGATTTTAATTCAACCCCTAAAAATACATTAAACAAATAAAAGCAGTTCGATTTGAAATTCTGCTGCACGCACACAATAAATAAAACAGTAATAATAATAGTTAGAGAAGAACAGTCCCGTAATGATGATGATTTCCAGCAGTGGTCACAGGTGTCCAAAACAAGCCCCAGCTGGTGCCATTCATGCCACGTCCAACCGATCTCGTTCCTTCCGTTCGTCCTCCTCTGCGCTCGTTTTGTTTTTCACCATTTCAATGGCGATTCACTCGGCGATTCCAAAAAGCAGTGCTCATTTAAAAGTTTTATCAAAAACTACTCTAAAACAATAATTATCCATAATTTAAATAGAATAATTATTGATTTTTTTCTAATTTGGGATATTACCCAGTTCTACAATTGGAGATGATTCGTCACAATATAGGTCGATGAGCTTGTATTTTATCCTTATTTGTGACAAAAACACTGAAATTATCACAAATGATGCCAAGCATTTTATTAATTTTTAAAATAAAACAGCGCTTTTTCAGCTGTTGCCTAAAATTTCAAAAGGAAATATTATCGTTTTTTGTGGTACAAGTTGAAATAGTTATTTTCGTTTCAATACGGTTTAAGAGAAAACTGAATTAAAAGTCGAGAAACGAATGCTATTTTCATGGACTCATGGACTCATTCAAGATAGGCTTGAACCTACATATCAATTGTGACAATAAAATGAACAATCTATACACTGCATATCCTATTAACTGTTTATAGATCAATGGGCTTAGGCCTGGGCTTTTCCCGTTTCGAAAAACAACATGTAAAACCTAATTTTGACATTTTGATCAATTTCACAATAAATTGTGAGTTCTTCTTTTCACAAAGGAAATAAAAGGAAATGTTACTATTACTATTATATTTATTTGGGCAAAACCATGACGAAGAAACAATGTTTTGGCAGGAATTATATTTATATTTTACACGGCACAAATATTATTACACATTCAATAGTTTTTAATTAAAATTTCTTTGAAACTCAAATTTAATGAAAATCTGACCTGTAATTATCTTATTAAGAACACATCTTTAACATTCTGTATCAAACGTATTTTAAGGATAACATTTCAATTTGAAAATCAAATGCCCTTTTAAGACGACATTTTGTTGTAACCAAATTTATACAAATTGTCAATTCTGTGAATGAAATAAGTTGGTTACTAAGATTGATTTAGAATTGGACTATGAAATTTATATAAAAATACTATTCACAAACACATTAAATAAAAATTAACGAAAGAGGAAAATATGAAACGGCGTTTTGACTGATTTGTATGAAATTTGAACTTGTTGCTTCTTCATGGCGATGCTTTATTGTTAAAAGAACAGTTTCTAAAAAAGCGATCGTCTATTTTTTTAACAAATACGTTTTATTAGTTTAATACTTTTAAAAAAATGTTTTAATAATTTTGAATGATCTTTAACTTATTACCATAATAAAGGTGGTTATTAATTCCCCTTTAAAAAAATTAACACTTAAAACAATTGACGCATTGGAAATTCTTGTAATCCCCAATGATCCTACTGTTTTTAACTCTAAAAATATTCAATATGTTCATTTTGCTTTACGTATGCGACCAATTTCGATTAAATATTATTCTTTACTCTTAACAAGTGATAAAATACAGATGATTTATTTAAAAACATATGTTGGAATAGAATTTGAAACTGGTTCTAGATGTTTTATTTATTTTAAAATTTTGGATAATATTTAACAATTGACACAAATGATACTATTCGTTTCAAAGAGACTTTTAGGCGACATTCTTCAAAAACCTAAAATTTAAAAAAAAATAAAAAGAAGAAATTAAATTAACTTTGATTTTTATTTCATGTCCTTAAATTATTTGATTAAATTTATACTTTTATGATTTACAATTCGCATTTGAAAGGTTTAACAGTCGTGATATAAATGAGTGCAACTCTATGCTTTTACCATAATTGCAATTCTTTTCCATAACCAATTGAATTTTGCATTCTTTTTGCAAATATATTTCTATTAAATGAATATTTTAAATAAAAAGATCAAAATATCTTTACGTATTTTCGTGTAGAAAATTTAACAAATATGTTTTATAATTTTCACATTATTCATTAGTTTTATTTGAAAACCATAAATGTTGTTTATATTTATTTCTTAATATTAAGAATGCGCCACCTAGACAGTCATTGCCCGGGCCTCATATATTGTGTTTGTGTGGGACCCCGGTGGTTTGTATGAAATTGACTCGGGCACCCCTTTTTAATATACACGTAATAAGCGTAAACCGCATAGAGTCAATTTCATTCGAATTGCCCGTGCGCCCGTCTGGATGGCGCAGCTTATTAATATCTGTATTTAAGATACACTGTGAATTAAGGTTAAAACCGCAATCGTTTTCCTTGATATCTCTGGAGTCAAAAAAGCTTGTACTTCTAATTAACACACAATATATCTCTTAGCAGATTACATGTGTATGTCATAGCAGATTTGTAAATAATTTAATCAATCTTGCAAAATTGCGAAAAAACGAAAAACTACAATTGCCGAATGAGTCAGCGTTATAACCGCTCCCAATTTTCTCCACTATGGGACATTATTAAAATATTCTATTGATGGAGGTAGTTACACAATCCGAAATATATCCAGATTTGCCAAAATTAGAGTCGCGATGTCATAGCAGGCCGCAAGTAGCTCATATTGAAAGTCAAATAACCCTGATTTCGAAAAATGAGAAAATAGTATAAAATTTTTTGAATTCAAATACGGTAATGATGGCTATTGAAAACAGTTCTCTTTGTGCATCTCTGGATAGTTATAAGAACAGCTAAAAAGAACTGACATAGTGGGTTTCACATTATTACGCACCGTAGCTAACAAACAGCTAGACGGAATTAAGCCAACCCATATTAAAATAAAGATTATTAAATTCCCTACAAATTATCCATATTTAGTTATGGAATTCGACCGATGGTTCTGTCTCATTTTGGTTCTAAAGTAATGATTAACTTGCTCGATTTTAACTGATCCTTATATAAATTGTGATGATATTTTTTAGTACTGTGTGTTATCTATGACAAAGTATATTTCGAAAAAAATTAACTTGTTTTATTCAGAGCTTCTCAAAAATTTTCGTTTTGCAAAATATTTACTAACTGAATTGCAAAAGTGCGTTTAGAGTAAACTGTTAATTGTTATTTTTATGATAATTTTAAATTCATAATACTCTTAACATAAAAACCAATTTAAAATATTTCAGAAAACCGCTTCTGATAGTGCAAAAAAAAACTTTTAAAGCAAAACTCTGATTAGCTGGCGCCATTTGTCCCGGACAGGGCCAGGATGTGCGATGAAGGATGACTCAGTGTTGGGGCAACATGTGATTGGATCGCTAATTGCAATAATTTTGTTGCAGTACTTTTGGATTTGCAAACTAGGAATCGGCGGAGATCGTAAAACCATAATTTGGCTGCAAAATGACGACGGGCGCGCGGTGCCGGGCTGCTTTTATTGGGCACAATTTCGCCAATTCTTTTACGAGTCCGCACAGCCAGAGAGCAGTGGTGTTCTCTTAAAATTTTATTCGATTCATAAAAATCAATTTGTGTCACCAAAGATGTATCTATTTATAAGGGAACAACGTTTTATTGTGGTTCATTTTTTATGTTTTGATTTTGCTCGCCCACCCACTTTTTATGCGCCAACTTCTTTGCCTCTCCTACTGTGATGTCTTACTTGTCCTCCTCATTCTTCACCCACCCACCACCAACCCCGTAATCCGCGTTTTATTATCTAAATGAAGCCGATGTTACGTGTTCATAAATCAAAACAGATTTTAATTTTATCGCATCCAAGCAGAGATTCGCAATATTACAACGCGACGGGCCAATAAATTGCTGGATTTCGAGCTCTCGAACTTCCTCCCTTTCCCCGTGCATGGACCTCCTCCAGCAAAGGTGGATTCCGATTGATTGCCCATTAGATTCAATGCCTTCCGACTTGCGCTCTCCTTTCAAATCCAATTCATACCAACGCCTTCAACTCGGTTTTTATGTCCCAATTTCAACTTCTCGACATGTTTCACTTTATTTCCTGCATATGTGCAAAATATCCAGTATATGTCAATTAATAGATTTATTCAGTTTATGTATACTAAGGATTAAACTTCAAAATTTGTCGTTTCATATAACAATATTTGAAGTATTAATAACAATCCGTTTCATAATAGTTATTTGTGCTATAAGAAGGGTGTAGAATGAGCCGATTTTTAATGTGAAAATGAGTGTGAAATACAAGCGGTTATTCGAGTTTTTCATTGGTTCCAAGTTAAAAAATGGGTTTTACACCCGAGCATCATACACGAAAAATTAAATAAGGAACATTGTCCGTTATAACGGTCTTTATTTGGCCTAACTCTATATGACTATTAAAATGGCCTGGATTAAAAATGTGCAAATTCTTTGACTCCCAGTACCCTTAAACAAATGAAACGCGATATTCTTGGAAAACGCATTTCACATTTATTAAAATCTATAAAAGCAATACAATTAGTCAAAATAATATATAAAATTTACGATTTATCTCACATTTGTTGTTTGTACTCTAGAACTTACAACTGAAATTGAACTTTTTACAGAACAAATTTGGCCTTTTTGCAAAATCTTATTTTTTCTATTGTCCCATTATGTGTCCTCAATTTGCGGACCCGGTACCAATCCAATCAAAGTTCAATTTAAAGGATCGTTAAACGTAAAAATATTTAACAACAATGTTGATAGAATTTTTATCTTTTTAATCTGTGTCTTTATTAATGCTTATCGACCGTGTTTTATACAAAATTATATGCATTTTCAATTAAATTAACACAAAAATTTAAAAAAAAACATTTGTCTTCTTAAACTTAAATTTAAAATTTAGTTGTTGCCCTCCCATTGTTTTCTTTTTTTTCTAATTTCATGGACGGAGAAAGCTGTACTTTTTTCTCTTACTTGCTTATAGGAAATATCACGTTGCTCATTCAATTAATATGTTTAATTTAAATTAAAACAATCCGTTGTGTTGTGTTTGAAAAAGAAATCTAATATGTGTATCTCTTTTAAAACGATACATTTAAATTTAAATTATCCCTTTTGTAGTGAGTTCATCCACAAATACAGTTAAACCATACACAACGAAACTGACGTCCATATAAATTTGTAGGACTTTCATAATAATGAAAAACATTTGTGCTTTAAAGAATTCTTTTAAGCACTTGTGCTATAAAACGTCTTCGACAGAAAAAATTTTATTATCATAATATTAGTTTTATGCAACAAAAATATATAAAGTTCTTTATATTCGTTATTCTAAAAACTAATAGTTATTTATACAACTATGTTGATTAGATAGGGCATTATTAAATACTATCGTGGCCCATGTATATGGGCGGACCTTGACATTGCAATGAAAATGGTGTAGTGCGATTAAGTGGCGTATAGTACATATTATAACATTCAAACGGATGTCGAAATGGTAACCATTGAAAATGAAAAAAAAATCGATTATATAATACTTTTCTTGAATATTGATAGGACATTTAATTCTTCCGATTTTAATATCAAATTATTTTTAAATGTATGCTAGTCTAATAATTAAAAATTTCAATTTAGTGAATTCATTTTTAATAATTTTATTTTACATTTCAATTGAGGAAAACATTTCAATTTGAGTTCAGAGAGTAAAATACAATCGATTGTTGAAATAGTTTTCAGTACCTGCTTGAAGGAATAAACTAGATAGAGAGAGTATATGGAGTATGGCTATGGATGGACCATCTGTTGTGTTCTAGCGCTTCTTCCTTTTCTGTTTGTTCTTATGGTGTTTTCGTTTTGCAATATACTGCAATTAAAAACTTTCATACACATTTGCAATTTCTTCCGAGCCAGGACACCACATTGATGAGTCTATTCTGGCCCAGAGACCAGTCCAGGAAGGAGTGCTCTGTGCCATATTGTCGCCCATTATCAATATTCAGGGCATTTTGTTCTTGCATTTTCCATTTCTGCCATTAAATTCTTTGTATGCAAGAAGCAAGTCTTCCCTTTCTCCCCCATTTCTCCCCTCTCCATCCCCCAACCCCACACACTTCGCACAGTTTGCCAATATGTGGACCACACCAAGTTAATAACACAGTTAATTAACTTCCGCAACTTTTTAAAAGTGTCATTTGGCACATGTGCTCCTTGCTTCGACAAAATTGACGATTAAATATAGTACGTATTATATGGTTAAAGAGTTTTTCAGCGCACCATTTACAAAGCTCTTCAGTTTTCTGGTAAATACAATCAAAAAAACATTCTTATTGTTTTGTATGTATTAAAAAAAATAATGAATAGTTTTGTACAAACATAGAAATTAAAAAAACTGATGTTCAAAAATCTATTTCAAATATTTGTAAATCTTTCGGAATTGATGAGATTCCATGAAATTATTGTGAATTTATTTAATTCCTTTTCAATTCCTGTAAAGAAAATGGAAGTCTAAACCGCAGCCAACGGGCTAAGACTTTTCATGACTAATTGTAAGGTATTATTAAACACTAGGGTTTTTAAAGAAGGCTCGTGTGCTAAATAATGCTTATCGACCAAAATTAGAAACAAAAATGGTTTTCTTATGTTCAAATTTAAAATATATTTCGCTCCCTCACATTGTTTTGGTTTCTTTTTCTAATTCGTCGGAAAAATGGCAAAAGCAATAGCTTTGTTTCACTACCTTTCAAAAAGGAAAATTTACCTTGCTCTTCAGTTTGAAAGAGAAAAGTGCATTATACTTAAAACGTTATATTTATATTCATGTCATGCTGTCCACAAATACAATTAAACCGTTTAGAACGAAACTGACGTCTAAATAAATCTGTTTTAACAGATGTAACTCATTGATAAAAATTAAAAAGCACTTGTGCTATAAAAACGACATTGACAGAATAAATTTTAGTTTCATAATGTCAATTTCAGGCAAATTGCAAATTAATCCATATTAGTTATTTATACAACAAGATTGATAAGAAAGGGCATTATTAAACAGAAGGGTTGGTTTAAGCCACGAGCGTAGCGAGTGCCTTAAAGAAGGCCCGAGTCTTTAATAATACTTATCGACCGTGATTTATACGAAATATTTTGCATTTTTTTGCAAATTTTGAATTCATTCAGTACACCGTGCCGAAAAGTAATTCGTTACAGATTCAATTTGCGAGAACAAAGTCTACTTTTCGATATGGAATTGCACAAAGTGTTTATTGGATCCGCCATTCGACGTCGCACACTAGGGCAGTAGAGATGTTGACAATTTCCTATTACATCAGGAGTTCCCAAACCTTTCAGCCCACGGCCCCCTCCAGGGGGCTGCGACGCACAGTTTGGGAACCCCGGTATTACATAAAAAAATAAAATTTCCCTTTCAATTCCTGTAAGGAACATGGGGAGTCTTAACCTCAACCAACGGGCTTAGACTTTTCATGACTATTTGTTTTTGGTGTATTATAAGTCAATTAATAGCACCGAGACCAGTGAAAAAGGGCCCAGTCAACCCTACCCGCCCAGGCATCGAACCCACGGCCTCCGAGGAAGCAGCCGGATGCGTTACCACATCGGCCATTAGGCGGGTACCCCGGTATTACATAGTTAATAATATACAAAAAGAGATTGGTTTTTTTCTTAAAAACATTCGAAAATTTAAAGCTTCGTCTGTATATAAAGTTTTTATTTAATATTATTATTGTTCTAAGTGGAATGGGGCAAATGGCTAAGAAAAAAAAGATCAATATTGTTTCATAAAGTTGTCGAATAGATTTTACATGTATCTATAAACTTGTGAAAATTTTATATTTCAAAGTTATCTACTTTTTATGTCTCTTAGGTGCTACTTTTAAAGTTTAAAAATGACTTGTTGATTCCGTGACAACCTTCGTTGTAAAAAAAACAAGTGTTTATTATTTAAATCTGCAATTTAATTGTTGTAAAATGTTTAGCAAATTAATAAATAAATTCAGCCTGACTTGGAGCCAGCCCCTCAATTAAAACAGCATAAAATCATACAAGCCAGGGCATTAATGAACGAATATGTTTCCAGACTAATAAAATGTGATTAAGATCTTATTTATGATAACATTTTAATTGGCATGTATATGTGAGTGTGTGTGTGTGTCAGAACGACTAATGAATAATTTAAGGAATCCTCTTGAACATCGTTCTTCCCTCTGCTGTCGACGATTAATTTTGAGTTATTGTAAAATCTCTCCCATCCTCCTCCAGCTTCTCGCTCCTCCAGGCCAATGTTAATGCCATAAATTGCGATACACGCATCTCGTCGCACACTGAACAATTAAATGAAAATTATTTAATAAATTAATTATTAATGGCATTTGAAATTTTAAACACCTCAACTATCGTTGTTTAAAAATATTTAATAGTAGTTTACGCAACTGTACCGTTGCGTACTACGTTTTGTGCAAGGCATTGCTATTTTTGCGAATAAAAATATTTTTACATGTTGAAATCAAAAATAATTATATATTAGATAAAAAGGTTTCTGTTCTATTATTAGGTTGTTGTTTGTGTTTTATATATTTATAATATTAAAATGCAAACATTTAAAACTATTATTCAAATTTTTTTGGTTTGAAATGTTGTTCTATTAACAGTCGAATTTTAAAAGCTTCAATTAAATTTCTTTCAATCATTTTATATGTGTTTAATTCTTATTTTTAAGCTTTGGTTAAGATCTGGTAACATAATCAATGAAGTAATGATATAAAAAGTTTTTTTTACAACTAGGTGGATAAGATTAGACATTATTAAACACTGGCACTCACTACCCTCATGGCTTTGTCGACCGTGTTTTAAATTCAATTTTTAAATTAATTATGATAAAAATCTAAAAAAAGTTTAAAATCATTCAAATCCGAAATATAATTCGCCCCTCACATTGTTTTTGTTTCTAATTCGACGGAAAGATGGAGAAAACTTTATTGCTTTGAAGAATTCTTTAAAGCACTTGTGGAATTAAAGCATCTTTGAAGGAAAAAATTTAATTCACAGTATTTTAGGTAACAAATCTGTATATAGTAATTAAAGGTTGATATTAAACTATGAATTATCTTTTCGGACTAGTAAATTTTTAATTTTTTAAAATTAGTGAATAAATTTGTTTCAGAGTTAGAATTTTGGCGCCAGTTTAAGGAAAACACTGTACAAAATTTAATCGCGGCCGTTAAAACCGTCAAAAAGAGACCGTTATACCGGAATTTTTTTAGTTAGTTTTAAGTTATTGTTTTAAGATAATTGGAAAAAATCTATGTCCTGCATATGTGTGCGTTTTTTTACCGCTGAGCGATGAAAAACTTGCCTAACGACTCGTATTTTACATTCATTTGCTCATTAAAATTGGCACTTTTTACACTTTGTAGTACAAATAAAAATTATATCTGTATTTGAATAAGTTTATATTTGTTTTTTGCTATTTTTTAAAATAATTTGAATTTTCTATTTATCTAAAAAAAGCCTTTTATCTCACCAATTCTCTCAAATCTACTCATTCTCATTCTACCAGTTTCAGGAGTGATTATTATTGTCTTGATCCAAAATTATTTAATAAAATTGAAATTAATAGTTAATAGTTATGTGTTCTAGAGGCAATTATTAATGAGAAGGTTTTTCTATAAATCTTAAATAGTAAACCACAGTGCATCGGTATTTGGCACACCATGCAAACACAAACCGAACATAGCAGCAGCCCACATTTGTCATCCCTCGAATATTATTTACACACACCGAAATACAAATACACCAAAGTCTGTGTTTGTGCACTAATTATTCGTTTAAATAATTAATAGATCCAGTTTGTAACCCATTAAATGTTATTAAAATCATTTAACACCATTGTTGAGCTCTGATTTCCACTCCAAATCCATTCTTAAACGCTTCCACGCTCTTCGAACAATAAATCTTTTGTATGCATTTACATAAATCCGTAAATAATTCATCGTTCCACCAATTCATTATTTATCTCTTCTGAGGAGTTTGTTATAATTATACTTAGTACCTTACCTTTTCATTAACCTAGTTAATGCAATGGTACTCGTATTTAAACAGTTCAATGGCTTTTTAAAACACATTGATTTTATTCAATTTTAATCTGTAATTGTTTTATTTTGTGAACACTTTTTAAAATAAATCTTATTTGCGTATAAGAACCCTATATGTATAAGTTGTCCTGATTTTCAAATATTGAATGTATGACGTCATTGACTGCACAGTCATGCATTGTTTTAGAAGGCCATAGAAACCAATTCGGCTTGAATTGAGAACTAGGCACATGTAAATCGTTATCTAGATTCTACATTTTACCGAATTTAATACTATTTACTTACAATTTCAATACACTTTTGAGCGAATTGAGTGACAGGAAGAGTTTTTGCAATTATTTTTGCATTTCAACTCAAAATAATAGAATCAAAGAATATTGTCTTGCATTTATTCAGTAATTTTGAACACCTCTTTCGAAGACATAATTGATAATTACAACAAAAAAGTGCCATTTCGAAAATATGCATGATTTTATGAAACAAGAGAGGAGCCATTGATTTAAGTATGAACAAAGAATTTAAAAATAAGTTCTTATACGAAGTTGTTTAACATGAATTAGTGTCCTTTTTTGAAAAAATACCTTAATTACTGGAAAGAGGAACATAATAAAAATAATACCTTATAATTTTCCAGAATACTTATAATTTTAATAAACCAACAAAATTAATTTGATTTGCAAATTCTAATCTACAATTTCAAGTATGCCGTTATTTTCAAAAATGACTGGTTGTTCTGAATATTGGCAGTAATAAAAATCATTGTTTTGTTGTTTTTAACCGTTCCAGGGTTTTACTGTCGTTTCGAAAATAATGGCGTGTGCACACCGAAAAGTCATGAATTTTACTGCTTGGGAACGAACCGCCTCCTTTTTAAAAATCCAATTTCCCAATTAACTGTTATGATTAGATAATGAAATTGCATATCAATGGAATCTCTGTTTTTCTGGCCATTTTATGACACTTCTAAACTTAAAATAGCGCAATTATTAAAGGCGCAATGACGATTTTAAATTCGAGAGGGTATCTGTATGTACCGTTATTAAACAAGACTTTTGGAGATAAGAAAAACAAAGGGGTCCAATAAGAACCCGAGAAATGCAATAACCAAAATTCTCCTTCATTCTCAATAACGCTGCGACGCACCTTTGCGCCATCGTATTATTATTATTGGATTGTATATCTAATCATAACAGTTAATTGGGAAATTGGATTTTTAAAAAGGAGGCGGATCGTTCCCAAGCAGTAAAATTCATGACTTTTCGGTGTGCACACGCCATTATTTTCGAAACGACAGTAAAACCCTGGAACGGTTAAAAACAACAAAACAATGATTTTTATTACTGCCAATATTCAGAACAACCAGTCATTTTTGAAAATAACGGCATACTTGAAATTGTAGATTAGAATTTGCAAATCAAATTAATTTTGTTGGTTTATTAAAATTATANAATTCCAAAATAAGTTCGAACAAATTTTTAACAACTTCTATTGATCATTTTTATAAGAGTTATGTACTCGATACTTAAACAATTTCAACACAATTTTCAATTGAAAATATCAAAAACAAAAAGTTTTAAAAAAAGTTAATCATGGTTTTTTTAATTTTTTTTAAATGCATGTTGGTTCGTAAATTAACAATAATTTATATTTATATAAATTCAAAACAAATTTTCTTTGGATATTTCTTATTTTTTTCATTTTTCTGCTTAAGCATATTAATTTATCAAACAATAAATAATTATTTATACAACTAGGTCGATAAGATAAGGCATTATTAAACAATAGGGCCCTTCAAACCTCCCAACGTAGCGAATGCTTTAATGAAGGCTCGTGTTTTTAATAATGCTTATCGACCGTGTCTTGTACAAGATTTTATGCATTTTTAAATAAATTATGATACTTTTTAAAAATCATCGGTTTTATTAAATTCAAATTTCAAAGTCTAATTCATATAATATTGTATCCTGTTTCAATTATTCTACGGTGTGATAGCTAGAACTATATCCCGTCGTCTCTTACTAACACACAGAAACTATCATCCGTTATCGGTCTAATGGGTGGTTTAATTTTAATTATAACTTTAAATGGAATGAAAACAGCTGATTAAGTGCCATTTAAATTTAAACCATCAGATAAAACAGTCAGAACATCGGTTAATACAGTTAAACCATACCCAACGAATCTGACGGTTATAAAAATTACAAGGATTTTTTCACGTATGTCACACTTTACTAATAATGGAAAAGCAATGTGTTTTAAATAATTCTTTAAACCAGTTACGCTATAAAAACGTCTTTGACATATCAAATATTACTACCATAATGTCGATTTTATGTAACTAAAATGAATAAAAATATTTAAACATTAAAAAACAGACTGGTTTACAAGATGTTTATGTTGTTTGGATGAATAAAAAATCATTACATTAACATCAACGAATTATTTGTAATTGTTTTCATTATCAATAGAAAAAAAGATAAATTATTATTGTTTGATTAAAAATTGAAGAATAATCAGAACTAAACTATTTCTTTTTCATAATTTTTATTAAATTTTTAGATTTTATAAATTCCAAAAATTTAGCAATAAAAATGGTAGGCTTAGTAAGAACAATAAAAACAACAGAATTTTACAATTAAATTTTGTTATGATATTGAGCAGTAGGCGGCGTGGCCGAGTGGTCTAAGGCGCTGGTTTTAGGCACCAGTCCGAAAGGGCGTGGGTTCGAATCCCACCGCCGTCACATTTTTTTAGTACCAAAAGCTTAGTTTTTTTTACAAAAGACAATTGATTTTTAATAAAACATGTATTAATGAATTTATTTAAAATATGCTCTTAGGTACTTGAACAGGTTAAATGAATCATAAAAACATAAAAATATAAATATTTTCATTTAAAAGTGTAAAGTTAATAGACAATTGAAAATAATATTAATTTAATTGTTATGTATAAATAGTTAATATAGTTAAATTTCAAATATTTCTTCCTCGTAGTTTTCTACAGTACCATAAGGGAAAATAAAAGTATTTCAGCCATTATTCAAAATCCTCTAAAATACCCGTATTTCCAAAGTGAGAATTCCGCAATCAACAACAAACCGAGAAGAAATTTCACACGGAATGCCATGAAGTGGATGCTGGCTGGATGCTGAATGCCCTTTGGAGTGAATACTGAAAGTGCGGGCGAACGGGGGTTTGGTTGGAATAGCAAAAGTGGAAACTAATTTGAAAACTGTCTTGTGTTCGGACAAAATGCTGTGGGAAAATGGAGTTCGATCCATCATTCGTTCATTAGTTGGGATTTTTCCACGCCACCCGCACCAGAACCATGGGGGTGCCCCCAGAAACTGGAATTGGGTCTTCCAAATGGAGAGATAAACAGAAAAAGAGCTGGTTTCTCTGCTTCAAAATCATGTGATTCTTGATGGAACTTTTACTTGAATCAGTATGTGTTTTAAATCAATTTATGCAAAAATTCCGTCCCGTTTTGAAGAGAACCAGGCCCAAGCTGCGTTCATTCACAGATCACTTTCCTTTCCCTCCTCCGACTCTCCCACCTCACACCCAAAAAAATCGCTTGGAGCAATTTATTTGCCGAGTCTGTCGAAATATTATAAAAATAACACTTTTGAAATGGTTCACATTTAATCACTTGAAAAAACAGATCAAAATGAGTCACCAGATGATTAAACTGAAGTTTCCAGACCAGGGCAATCAAATCGACAACTGAATAAACAGCCCTCATGCCAGGTAAACAGTCCACAGCTCCATGGAATAGACTACTCTCCGTTTTCATCTTCTCCAAATGGGGAATTTAGATGGGAATTTGCAAACCAGAAAGATAATGAAATATTAGGGGTAATACGTTTGATCACTTTTTGATGGGTTTAAAAATCAATTCTTCATTTGCATAACGATTTACAATATTAATATAATTCGCTATGCCCCTTTAATTCTATCCTACTTCATTTGCATAATAAAATATAATGAGTTAAATGCAAAAAAAATATTTAAAAAGTATTTTTCCCAATTTTGATATAAAAAGTACTGGTTTTCATTTATTTATGCTTCAATAAAAAGTGAAACTTTTCTAAATGAGACATAATAATCATCACGGCTTGAAAATCTGAATGGAAACAGGCATGAAAAATGTACTATAGAAATGAAAAGATACTACTCTATTCACAAATACATCTTATCATTCCACTTCTTCTTCTTATTCTAGTCTGAAGAATGAAATCAAAATGATTCATTAAATGTTATGTTTCCATTTTTTAAAACTACAAAAAGCCGCAAGAGTATCAAAGTTATGTTTCCCATATAAATATTTAATTAATTTTAATTAGTTTTTGTGCTATTTTACAATGAAAATTGGGAAAATAGCATTCCTTTCTCGACGTTTAATTCAGATTTCTCGAAGGAAGCTATTCGCGTCGTCGACTTCGTCTCCTAGCGGAAACAGCCTTCCGTCTTGAAAACCGAAATTTAAAGCGTCTTGAAACGAAAATAACTATTTTCTTCGGTCTCAAAAGAAAAAAATAATGAAAATTTGTTAAAAAGAGGCAATAGGCGCGCGCCAGCTAGAAGCACATCATGCTAAATTCATACAAAAAAGAGAGTTTGATTTGCTTTCAACTGCGTCAGCTTACTCTCTAGTTTTAAATGTTGTTGTTTTAAATTGTGACTGGAAATTACCAAATTGTTGTTGTTTTAAATTGTGACTGGAAATTACCAAATTGACACGTTCGCCATCAAGATAGTTAATTAAATTTGTTCTGTCAAAAACGTTTTTGTAGCACTAATGCGTTTTAAAGAAATCATTATTAGTTAGTTGTGCTACAATTACACCCTTATAGCCATTTTTTTTAAAAAAGGTTTTTAAACCCAAGCAGGGCATAAATTGTTTTGAACTTTTCTAAAAAAAATCACATAAAATTAACTTTTAAAAGTTTGGCCGTTACAATGGTCTCAATTTGAACGTTTTGTTGACCGTTTAAAAGGCCTGTATTTAAAATTTTAAAATTTTCACAAAATGGCGCTGAAATTTTGTCTTTGAAACAATTTTATTTGGAGTTTTATTACTTTAGTGCCGTAGTGAAATAAAAACAGTTTCTTTCTCAAACTAGCGCTGAAGTTTTGACTTTGAAACAATTTTATTTAGATTTTTATGACTTTTTTCGCCTTAGTAAAAAAAAAATTCAAAATTTTCACTCAGTGCGAAAAGTGAAACATTACGAGACTCAAATGAATAACGAAAAGATTATGTTTCGATATGAAAGTGCAAAATTTATATTCTCTCTTTTTATTAGACTAGCTTAGATATATTTATATGCAACTAGGGAAGGTATGGAATATTTATTGTTGTAGAACATATATTTCTTCAAAATTTCCAAGAATTTTTACGATTTTTGTGGTAATTTATTTAAAAATTCATAAAATTTCGTATAAAATACGGTCAATAAGCATTATTAAACCTTATCTTATCAACTTAGTTGTATAAATAATGATTATATTATATTCTATATCTAATTCTTTTTATAAAAAACTATATGCCAAATAATATAAAACTATTAGCTATTTTATTACCCAAGCCTAGAACAATGCAATTGAGTCGCGCTCGAAATATTTATGAATAATGAACTTGATTGAGACGTCCAGGTCAATGTTGATAATTAAAATGGCAGTGAAAATGGGAAATGTTTAAAATGAACTGCTGGTTTATCTGATCAAGTTGTCTGTCTGTCGTTTTCCTCATTTCTCTTCCACTTGCCCCCGCCCCCCCCCTTTCCACCGCTTCCCTCGCACAAGTCCCATCCAATTGAAAACATATGGACAGCATCGTGTGGCGCTGCTGAATCCGTCAAAAGAAGAGGAAACATCCATTCGCGTTAGGGCTGCTGCTTCTGGTTCGTTACAATGTTCACCTCTCTCTCCTCAGAAGCCTTTTCAACATTAGACGACCGCCGCCGACGACGAGAGCCGCCACAAAAATAGAAACCATTCCACTCTGTTCTTCTTTATCCACGATCAATCCCAGATATGATTGGATTTTCTTATAATTAATTCGGATCAGGGATTTATTTGCTTATTGTATCCTCTGTTGAATGTTTATTATTTTTTGTAATGAAGTTATTTGTTTAATTCTTATCAATCTTTTATCTTCACAAACTTACATTAAAATCTCAACAAAAAACTATGATTTTTATGAATCAAGAGTAGTCTAATACACTGTGAATTAAGGTTATAACCGCACTTGGTTTTCCTTGATATCTCTTGAACCAAATGAAGCTAGAACTTCAAATTTACCCACAACATATCTCATAACAGATTACAACTTTATGTTATAACAGATTTGCAAATACTTAAATCAATTTTGCGTAATTGCGAAAAAACGAAAAACCATATATTTGTATAGGTCAGCGTTATAACCGTACCCCCTTTTCTTCACTATAGAGCATTATTTAAGCATTCTCTTGATGAGGGTAGTTAGACAAACCGAAATATGTCCAGAATTTAGAAAATCTGGTTTTCGATGTGATAGTAGGCGCTGTCAGGAGCTCACATTGAAAGTCTGAAACCCCTGAATTCGAAAAACAAGAAAATAGTATAAAAATTTGTTGAGTTCAAATAAAATAATGATGGCTATCAAAAACTGTTCTTTGTGTGTATCTTCAGATACTAATATTGACGTAATAGAACAGCTAATAAAGTCACAATCACGGATAATATAAAATTTTCTGACATAACGGGTTTTTGGTTATTACGCGCCGGTTTGACGTAAGCCAAACCATATTAAAATAAAGATTATTAAATTGCCTATAAATTGTTGATACATAGTTTTGGAATTTAAATGTTGGATTAAAGTCATTTTGGCACTAAAGGAAACAAATAATTTGCTGAATTTTGGCTTATGATTGCTCCATATATTAATTATGTTGATATTTTTTAGTAATGCAGTGGTCACAACGAAATGTACTTCTCGTGAACGATCCGCCCCATTTTAAAAATCAAATTTCCTAATTAACTGTTATGATAGGATAATGAAATTGCATGTCTATTGAATCTTTGTTTTACAGACCATTTTATGCACTTTTCAAACTTAAAATAGAGCAAGTACTAACGGCACAATGACGATTTGTAATTCGACGCTGTTTCAGTAAAAACCGTTATGTCAACTGACTTTTGAAGATAAGAAAAATGTGGGATCCAATAAGAAGCGGAGAACTGCAATGACTCTAAACAATGAGAGAGTGCGAAATATATTTTAAATTTCTTTTTCAAGAACAATTTTATTTAAAAATGTATAAAATTTTGTATAAAACGCGGTCGATAAGAATTATTAAACACGCGGGTCTTATTGTGGTTTTAAAAAACCTAGTATTTAATAATGCCTTACCTAATCGACCTAGTTGTATAAATAACTATTAAAGCGTAGCGAGAAGTGTGTCTGGTTCCGTCATATGTTGCAGACAAACTGCAGCCGGGAGTTTATCAGTCTGATGGGCAGCACCCGGGGAATATGAAACAATTATATTTATAAAAATTCATTGGAATTTTCAAGGGTTAGCGAGGAGGATGAATTTAGATACAAGATTTGGTGTGAATGAACTGAACTTGAGCTCCTTCTTCCTCTCTCCCTCCCTCCCTCTTGGACTGTATTATTTTCGCTTGGCAATTTTTTCTTCTTCATCATCGTCATCTTTTTGTTATCAATAAACCGTGGAGAGGCGCGTCTGTTGTTTGGTCCCAATCGCAGGCGAAAGCAGCAGCAGCACAGCCAGGGCATTTACGACGATCCGATTTGCGAAATCTAATTAAAAATGTTCATGCTCAATTTCAATTAGGGAACAGATGTTTTGCGAATTAACACAGAAGCAGCAGCAGCCATGCAAATGGTTCGGCAACTTTGTCCAAACGGTGTGTGCGACACGGCTTTTGGTGGGCGTTCGTGGGTTCGCGAGGTTGCAATCAATTATTAGGTGGCACCAAATTGAGTTTGACATTTCTCTTCGTTTACGATATTTGTCAAGAATCCGGGAAAAGAATCAAAATAATTCACTTGTATGAATTCTTACAGGTTTTTTATTGTTTTAAACCGGAATGAATGACAGAATTCATCGGAAGAATATTAGCAATTTTTTGTGTGATAAGTTTGACAAAGAATTGTACTCGTTTAGAGTAATAAAAGAGAGTGAGTAGTTCATCTACTCATAATTGATTTTGTGTAGAGGGTAATAATTTTTATTGGATTCCATACAAGAGGACAACAACATAAGGGTTCTTCTTTACCTTAATTACTTTAAAAATACAAGGGACGACGCTTAAAAGGGCCACGGTTAATAGGGACAATCGCTTTATCGGGCCAAAATGATTAAGTACGGATAGGCCGCATATAAATTCAATGCTTAATGGAGCCAAACCCATCGCAGTATAGGGCTGTTCTTTGGTCAAGATCACTACTACAAAGAGTTGCAAGAACAAGTGCAAATGACGAGAACTTAGTCTTTTGTTTACTTTAATTCACATCAATCTTGACCATGTTCTCTATGTTTATTTAATTGACTGAAGGAGTGAAGACAAAAGGAAAAATCGAAAAAATGGTCTCCTCGCATGTTTGTGTTTGCCGATTTGATGACACCGCAATAGTTTACACGTCTCTCTGTTGTAAATTTTTTGGTCATCGATATATTCAACACTACATACAGAATCATATTTAATTCTTAAATAGATTGCTAAATTCATTCCCTTTTCTTATTTACGTGTCTTTTCGTTCGTTATTACCGGGTGAGACTTAAAGCTCAGATTTGTTTGGTTGACAAGACACAATACATGTACACGTTATTTTCGATTGAATTTTTTTTATATTTTACAAGATAAACACATATTGAACAATTATTATTTAATAAATACACTCTTCCAAGCAAATATGAATACGTATGTTCATACTCGTACATATATTAAAAATCTTTACCAACAGATAAAATCCTAGCTTTCATTGACCACCCGCTTAAAAGGCCCAATCCGTTAATTGGGCCAAATTATTCCGTGCCCAGAGTGACCCTAATAAGCGGCGTTCACTCTATTAGTAATATAAAGATTTGATTAAACAAATTTACTTCATTGTCAACACTGTTTAGTAGTAAGCTGCACCACCGAGACGGGTGTCCGGGTTATTGCCCGGGTTCCATATATTGTGTGTATGTGGGACCCGAATGGTTTGTATGAAATTGATTCGGGGACCTTTAATAAAATACGCTAAATAGGCGTTAACCACCTAAAGTCAATTTAATGCGAATTGCCCGGGCCGAGTAATGACCCGGGTGCCCGTCTAGGTGGCTCCGTCTTACTAAATAAAATTAAAAAATAATCAATTAATAAATATTTGTTTTCAGCGTTGAAACATTGAAATAAAAAAAATGTAAAATGAAAATGGCAGATTCTCAATGAAGTGTAATTTTTTCTTGCTTATAACAATCGTTTCATATTAATTTTATTCAGAAACTGTAATAAGATATAGTTAAGAATGGGAAGAGAAATGAAAAATGCCATTTTATTTATTACTGTATAATAAAGTAAAAACAGCTGAATTGAACCACGGACAATTTTAAAAATCGGATTAAAAAAAAGAAACTCGTAGAAATACAAACGAAATCAATAGCTTTATTGAAATAATCGGATAATTGAAACAAATCTTCAGTATGTATGAACACATTTGCCCAAAACTTTGAAATTCATCAACTTTTCCATAATTTTTTAAAATGATATTAATTAAAATCAGAATAAACCAGATATTTTAGTCAATTTTTAGCTTAATGTTGTGATATTTTATGGGTTCCAAAAATAAAATGATAAAAAACGATATTTGTTTATAAAATTGATTAAAAGCAGATTTTCCATAAAACATATGGATATAAATTAACCTAATATAAATAAAATAACACGAAAGAAATAATTTCAACTAATAAAACAGGATTTTATTTCACTAATATATTAAAACATCTAGCGTCCTTAAACAAGTGAAATGGAGTTTTTGCAGCAAAAAAGCCGTATATTTAAGGGGGTCGCCTCTTTCTATTACCTTTAATGAATCTAGACACTTACTTAATGGCCCAGACGGTGGTAAATGAACTCATCTTCATTCTTGCTAAAAAGATTTGCAATTGGATTGACATAATTTGAGATATTACTTAAAATATAAATCGAAAACCGCGTTCTTAAACAAGTGAAATGGAGTGTATGTGATGTTTCTATAAAGAACTCATGTTTTTAAATAAACCTACATGTTAGGTGATATTACTTTGATGATCAAGTTAAATCAATCAAAAAATAAGCAATTTATTAATATATCCAACCCACCTAATAATTTGGAGACAGAAATAGACCTTGTCAATAAGATATTTAAAATGGTTCTGAATGGAAATAAAGGAAAGAAGGAAGGGGAGGGCTAATGTTAAGAGGATTACCTCTGGAAATGGAGGAAAAATAATAGAAGAAGAATCGCAGAGTATTAAGCAGATGATGTTGCTGATTATGAATTTAAGTCGTTTGTTTTTCTTGTCCAAGCGTCGGCGGCGCGAGAACAGGACAAAGGCGCTTCTGGTTGTCAAGCGAAAACCAATCGCATTGCAAATAGTACAATTCGCATAAAACAAACAGTTTTCGACGACGAGGAGCGAGGTGAGCAAAAATGAACGAAACCATAGAAGAAACATCGACTTGACTGGTGTGTCTCAGGTGTTAAAATACAAGGAGCTTATAATTAGTGAGAATAAATCTATAAATCTTACTTATAAATTTAATATTTTACACGGCGCAGCGGAGAAGCGTGGAAAGGTGCACAGTGAGCATCTTTTGGAATATCAGTCTATAAATGATGCACAACTTCAAAAATGATTCTTAACAGTTAACAGACATTAATATACATCCAATTTTGATATTATAAATCCATTCATTGAAATATGACTTTAAAAAATTGATTGTCTGCAGGTACTGAATAATGTATAACAAAACACTGTGTAATTATGAGGCATTTTCGAAAAGAAACTTTGGCTATTAAAATATAAAGATTTTTCAACAGAGTTGTATACTAGTTATTTGTCTTACAAGGGTGTAAAAGAACTTAGAAACGATGGTCCTAATGGCTCTTGATTTCATTAATTTTTTTATATTAAAAATGGATTTAAGAGCCGAGCAGGATATAATTTTTTGCACTAAAAATTAACGAAAAACTAATATCACAAACTATTAGAACGGTCTCTATTTCAACGGTATAGGATTCTGTGATTTTTTATTGTGCTATTAGTAAGAGTTACTAGTAAAGTCAGTATTTTAATCATTAAACAAAGAATTTATTTGTTTCAATTTTATCACAGGAAAGTAAAAGAATGACTCACAAATCACCGTACTGTTATGGTTAATATTAAAAATGAGGTTAGCAATAGTAATTTACGATAGGATAAGGCATTATTAAACACAAGGATCAAGTCACGAACGTAGCGAGTGTTTTCAAGAAGGCCCGAGAGTTTAATATTGATTATCGACCGTGTTTTATACAAAACTGTATGCATTTTCGGAAAAAATTAACATAAAAAATCTTACAAATATTCCTTGAATTTTTGAAAAAGTATGTGGTGCTCCATTCCACACGAGTTTTTCTATACCTGCCATTTTTTTAAAAGATATCTGTCGTAATGTGGGAAAAGGATAGAGCATTCCTGAATTAAAAATAAATTTAAATATGCCAATTGTTTCGAAATTTCATTTAACTTTCATGTCATTGCACCGATCACTGAATTTAGAGAAACTTTATTGGTAATCGCTTTGGATTTAGAAACAAATTCTAATATTGGCATAATAGCCTGTATTGATGTTTATTTTTCTATTTTATAACAAAATGTTGATTCGTAGCAGAATTTTTAAATATAAGAATTTTTATAACTGTAATCATAAAGTGTCGGCGGGTAATGTTCTTCAATATTTAACAGTAAAACCATCAGTATCAAAGTAACTTTTCATATAAATGGATGGATTTTGTTAATAATTATAAAAAGCACTAGTGCTTTAAACAATTTTATAAAGCACTTAGCACAAGTGCGACTTTGAGAGAGTGAATTTGAGTGTCATAATTTCAATTTTAAGCAACAAAAATGCATAAATCTTCTGAAACATTGTCTACTTGAGATTCGTCATATAAGTGGAAATTACTGAAGTTAATTTTTTTTAGTTTTTAAGATCTGAAATACTAACAGTTATAACTATTGAAATAAATCTGTTTTTTTTAAATTTAACAAAATAAAAATTTAATCCAACACCAAAGCTCGATTGTCGTGCTCTGTTAAAAGAAGAAAAATTCAATCAAAATCATTTATAAAGTCCAGCTGGAACTCAATTTATTATCGGTGTTTCCCTCAAACCCGATCACTGTGAGGTGTCTGTTTATAGAGAAGTGTATGTGTGTGTGTGCAAATGTAATCGCTTTTTATTCAACGCGTCGTTTCATTAAACAAAGTAGCGAAATTTGTTGTTAAATCACGGCACACAATAACAAATGTGAAGGTATCATATTTAACGGCAATAATAATAATGGATGGTGGTGGTATGGAAACACGAGGAAAAATGTTAACAAAACACCACCACCTTCATTATCACCAACCCCCCGCCAATTTCTCTCTCTTCTATGTAGAATCCGATGCTGTGAAGTGAAACGAGGTGATTTTCTTTCAATGAGACGAGGACCAGCTGAGCGGCAACGAGAAATGCGATTAAATGTGCCAAATAAATAAAGTTCTGCCGAGATGCGATCAACTTTTTTCCATCTCTTTAGTTTCTTTCCCTCCTCGTAGAAAATGTGTCAACAATCAAAGTATGCGAGTTTGAATAGAAATGTTTTGTTTAAACACATGAGGCTTAAAAGAAACATTAATTGTAGTTTAAGTGTAATATTTCACTTTATGTAGGTTGTCGATTTGAAAGAGATAACATTAAAATCTGCGTTATCAGTATTTGAAAAGCTTTTCAATACATACTAGGTTCAAAAGTGAAACATAAATTAATAGCAGCATTGTTTTTATAAATTTGGATAATACTTTATCCTTCTACTTCAACGACACAACTACCGTCCCGGTCCGGGTAACCAATTGGTTTTATGCAATATAAGTTTTTAAAATTTTCTATTCATTTGCCAATCTTTCACAATTGACAACTAACATCATGCGAATCACACTCGTATTGTTTATGATGTGATTAGCATCATAAACTGATGATTCTATAAAGAACATATTAATGGACAGGATTTTGCCACGGAGGTGGAACACATACACTAAGAAAAATACCATCCATTTCTCAACTTTCATCTGTATCCAATCATTCAAAATCTCAACAAATTACTAATATTATAGAAAGACCCGGTTTATCTCTTCGATTTTATACACTCCATCCACGCTAAAAATCTGTCTGATTCGAATAAATAGTATTGAAGATACTAGGTATTCGGCGTCGAAGCCGAGGATATTATTATTTGTATATGTATTTAAACAAATATCAATTGAATGTTGTTAGTCAAAACGAGTAATGAATTTCGAAAGAAAAAAATTACGATCTGATCCAGGCTCAAAAGATTCAAAATCATTTATTCAATAACGACAAAGTAAACTTAATTGATAACAATCATTGCTTAATTCTATAGGGTGTACTAGCTTATCCCTTTCTCTATCTTAGTCTAAGGAAAAACCTTATATAAACATTGATTAAGTCTTATTTTTTATCTGATCCAGGCTTGAACCTGAGCCCATCAAGTTGAATTCTGTGTTAACCCAAAGCCGCTCAACCTTAACTAAGT